>VZTU01034684.1:12053-26067 GCA_013400835.1 Zapornia atra
GGGGTGGGGGGGGAGAAGCAAACTAGGCGCTTAAAAATGAGGGGTGATGGGGAAGCTTGATCTGGTAGGAGCCAAGTGACCCTCATCTCTCTCCCGGGGTGTGTGTGTGGGGGGGGCGCTTTTCCTGCTTGTGTTTGAAGGGGGCTCGTTAGCTCCGCAAAGCTCCGGTAAAGAGAAGGCAGCAGGGAATAGGCGAGGAGCGCTCCCTCTTTGTGTCTGCCTGGGCCAGGAGCCGGAGCTGGGTTTGTAATCCCCTTGCTGGGGAGGTAATTGTAGTTAATGATGTGGAAAACAAGTTCAGCGGGTAGCAAGCGGTGCTGAGCTTGTGCGAGGTATAAGGGAAGGAGGGGGGGGAACTCCTGGCTGAGGATTTCTGGGCTATAAATGTGCAAATAATAAAAAATAAAGGACAGGGAGGTAAGCTTTTATGGAAAGCTAATGCCTCAGAAACAAATCAAATCCTACAAAGATGTGCGGTGGTGCGTAGGGTGAGCCTGAGCCCTCTTGAAGTAGGCAGGACCCAACCCCTAAAGCTGAGCTTTCCCTGGGAGTCTGGCCAATTAACTAGTCTCAAATAATATTCCCTAATCCTCTCTTGACAGAAAATAATTCATGTGCTATGAGGGTGTTTGCTGGAGGCAGAGACTCTGAGAGAGCTGTTTGAGATCAGTCACGAGGTTGGAAAAGACCTTTGAGATCGGGTCGAACCCTGCCTGGGCCCCGGCCCTGGCGCCCGTCGGTGGGCCCTGGCGCCCGTCGGTGGGGTTTGGCTTGGAGGTGCTGCCTGCTGAGCCTGGGCAGATCCTGAGTAGGGTTAGCCTTGTGCAGGGCCACAGGAGGAGGAAAGCAGTCCCATAAATGGGGTGGCTTCTCTCAGGGCTTCAAGAACATGCTCCGGCTGAGGAAAGCATCCCTCTTTGACTGGAGCAGTTTGTAAGTGAATCTTTGAGTGTTGACTGAACCCTTGAAGATGGGCTCACCTCCATCTCTCTTCAGGTAGTGAATGCAATACTGGATCACAAGAGCTCTGGCCCTCAGACATCCAAGCATCAGGTTAAAGCATGAAGTGTTTGGTGTTCCCCAGGGCTGGTGTTGGGTCCAGTCCTGTTCAATATCTTCATTGACCTTGCTGAGGGAACAGCACCCACCCTCAGCAAGTGCCTGATGATCCAGAGCTGGAAGGAGTGGCTGACAGGCAGGACACTGCGCTGCCATCCAGAGAGACCTGGCCAGGCTGGAGAGCTGGGCAGGGAGACACCTCATGAAACTCAACAAGAGCAAGTGGAGAGTCTGGCACCTGGGGAGGAATAACTGTCTGTATCAGGACAGGCTGGGGGTGACCTGCTGGAGAGGAGCTCTGGGGAGAAGGACCTGGGGGTGCTGGTGGGTGACAGGGTGGCCATGAGCCAGCAGTGTGCACTGGGGGCTGAGAGAGACAATGGGATCCTGGGAGGCATCAGGAGGAGTGTGGCCAGCAGGTCACAGGAGGGGATCCTCCCCCTCTGCTCTGCCCTGGTCAGGCCCCACCTGGAGTGTTGTGTCCAGTGCTGGGCTCCCTGGGATAAAAAAGCCAGGGATCTCCTGGAGAGAGTCCAGAGAAGGCTATGAAGATGATTAGGGGCCTGAAGCATCTCCCCTGTGAGGACAGGCTGAGTGAGCTGGGGCTGTTCAGCCTGGAGAGAAGAAGACTTAGGGGGGACCTAATTAGTGTTTATCAATATCTTAGGCAGGGGATACAGGGGGAATTGGCCAGCCCCTTTTCAGTGTCTGTGGGGACAGGACAAGGGGCAATGGCTGCAAACTGGAGCACAGGAAGTTCTGCACCAACATGGGGAAGAACTTTCCCCAGTGAGGGTGAGGGAGCCCTGGGACAGGCTGCCCAGGGGTGTGGTGGAGTCTCCTTCTCTGGAGAGATTCAAGTCTCATCTGGATGCCTATCTGTGCAATATGAGCTGGGAGCTGCTTTGGCAGGGGGTTGGACCCCATGAGCTCTCGAGGTCCCTTCCAACCCCTACGAGTCTGGGATTCTGTAACTCCTCTACCATGGCTCCAAATAGAGTAATGTGCAACTTTGCTCAGTGCTGGGCAGCTTGTCTCAAACTGTCTGTTAGAAGACTGGCTTTCTATTGCCATGCACTCAAAAAAAAGCCAACCATCCTAGAGAGGTTGAGGCTTGGGACCTGAGCGACCAGTTTCATAGAGCTCAGGGTCTAGATGCCCTGTGGGCAGCAAAAGGGAGGCTCCTGGCAGGCCAGTGCTTGCGTGAGCTTTTGCTACTGGTCTTCCAATTTCATTAGCACTAAATTCACCTTTACAAAAATTTAATTTTTAAAAACTGCTCAGCTTGGCAAGGGCACCAGCTGAAAGATCAAGTTACTGTTTGTAAATGCCAGACATGAATTAATTTAGCAGCGTGCTCGTCCTGACTTTATGAAAACATCTTCCAAATATTGACTTTTTTTTCTTCCTTTCTTCAGTAAAACCTTGTTTCCTTTGTTGGGTGAGGCCTTGGTGGTGCAGTGAGCTGGTAGTTTGAATCTAAGAGGGGTTTTTTTTAACATGCTGCCCATTTGGAAGTGTGGGCAAGAAATTGCAGGGTCTCTGCTACTGCCTGGAGTGTTAGGTGAGATGGTTTAATAGCTGCTTTCAGGAGCTGGGTACTTCCAGGAGAGTTGGGACAAGCCTGCAAAGTGAGAGCTGTGTTACATAGTCACAAGGTTGGAAAAGACCTTTAAGATCATGGAGTCCAACTGCCCCTGCCCTGTGCTAAACCATATCCCTGAGCACCTCATCTCCCCAGCTGTTAAACACCCCCAGGGGTGGGGACTTAACCATCCCTTACAGAATCAGAGACTCACAGGGGTGGGAAGGGCCCTCCAGAGCCCATGGGGTCCAACCCCCTGCCAAAGCAGGGTCCTTAGGACAGGGCAGGGCTGGAATCTCTCCAGAGAAGGAGACTCCACACCCCCTGGGCAGCCTGTCCCAGGGCTCCCTCACCCTCACCGGGAAGAAGTTCTGCCCCACATTGGGGGGGAACTTCCCCTGCTCCAACTTGAGGCCATGGCCCCTTGTCCTGTCCCCACAGACACTGAGAAGAGGCTGCCCATGTCCCCCTGTGTGCCACCCTTCAGCTATTGATCCCCATTGATCAGATCCCCTCTCAGTCTCTTCTCTCCAGGCTGAACAGCCCCAGCTCACTCAGCCTTTCCTGGCAGGGGAGATGCTCCAGGCCCTTCATCCCCTTCGTAGCTCCTCTGGACTCTCTCCAGGAGATCCCTTTCAAACTGACATCATCAGCTTTGAAAAAAAACTGGGAAATGGGTCTGTTTACCAGTTACACCATAACTTTTTGCCATGGAAGAGGGGAGCGGACAGTTGTGCCTTGTTAACCTTAAATGGGGGGGGGAAAAAAAGCTGGCTCAAAAGAGGTGTGTGATGTTTAAAAAGCAAGAGAGGCAGACAAACTCCTTGCAAGTGGAGTGGGAAGCATCTGTGGGTGCTTTGTCTGTATACCAGTTCATGTCCTGAAAGCTGCACTCCCAGAGCCAGAACCCAGCTTGACCAACCAAACAAGCACAAAGTAGGGGAATGTAAAAACACCACCAGCAGGCAGAGCAGATGGGAGAATAAGAGGGAAAGGGCTAGCTAACCCCAAGTCTTCTTGGGACAATCAGTGATTTGCTCTTGTAGGTCTCTCCCTGTGGACAGGCAGCTCTGGGAAGCTGAGGTCTCCCGCGCTGTAAGGGCATGATTAGGTGTGGCCCTGTGCATCACTCTCACTTATTCAGCTGTTAAAGCAGCTTAAACCCTTATAAGAACGTTAACATTTGGGTGCCAATACCAGCTTGACCTTTATTCATCAAGTGCAAAGAATTGGAAGTCGAACAGATTGGTTGCCAGCCATTGCCTTTTATGTGCAGTTTAGAGGCTTTGATTTCTCTCCCCTTTCTTCCTTTAATCTGACATCGCCGGCTTGAATATGTTTGTGCTCTAAGTAAACAGGGGCCAGGGCAGGCCTCCCTTTTTGAAGAACTCTGGGTGAGGGTGAGGTGACCTTATTTAAGCCCCCCCCCCACCCCTCCAAAAAACAAAACAAAAAAGTTTGCCTTTGGAATTAGAGGGGGTTTAAGAATAGATGGAGGACACCGGGGCTGAATGGAGCTGTGCACAGATCTCCACATCACTCCTTAGGAGCCCCAGCTATTGATCCCAAATAGCTGTGTACATGGGGAATAAGAATGTAAGGATTTATATTGACTCTCCTGGACTTCTGACTTCATGACATACACAAGAAAGTCAGAGTGGGGCACAACAAAGGTGAAGTGTCTGAAGTAGTCACGCTGCCTCATCTCCCAGCCATCTGGGACCCCCTTCTGTTCCTGCATGAACCCTGAGAGATGCCTAAGGGTGGGTGTAATTTTTTTCTTGCTTTGAGTGGCATAGTTACACTTGTGATCTGTGGTTTTCTGTTCTCTACCCACTCTGCATGGTGTCAGTGTCAAATCATGGCTGGACCTTTTCCAGAAGTACAGAGGGGAACCTGAGAAAAGGAGGATAATTGCAGAATAGAAGGGAATTGTGTTTAATGTCTCTGCACAACCAACCAGCAGCATTACTGCTTGATGCTGACATAGAATTGGGACACTGAAAACCTAATTTCTTAGATTTCAGCTTCCTTATAGCTTTGGTGAAGGTAGACCTCAGTTCCTACAGGTTTCAGTGTTGTTTGGGTACTTGGCTCTGTCTTTGACACTCACATTAAGCTTTTAATACTGATTAAAATAGACTTTGTGCTGGTTTTGTTTATAGGCTGCTTACTTTCCATAGATCCTGCAGCCCTTTGTCAAAGTATGCTTCATCAGGACAGCAGTTTTCCAGCCACTCTGTTTAAGCATAATAAATGGTACAGCCTACAGAACTGCATTAAGAAAGACCCCAAAAAATGCTGGCCATTAAAGGCCATCCAGTGATGTCTGCAACGAAGCCAATAACTCATCTTTGGAAACATCTTCTAAATCCAGGTTATCCTTCTGTCTTGATATGAAAGTATCAAGAGCTGGGGGCTGCTGTGGCTCTTCCTTACATTGACACTGCAACAAAGCAATGTCTTGTGTTCTACTTCTCCCAGCAATGGGGTTAGTCTTGAGTTCTCCAGATATTTCTGTCTCAATTACTGCCTAACTGGCATCAGATTTTATTCCTAACTTCAGCAACAGTCTTGCCCCATCCCCTTGTCCAGCACAGAATCCCAGACTGGTCTGGGTTGGAAGGGACCCCAAGGATCATCAGGTCCAACCCCCTGCCAAAGCAGGGTCCCTAGGACAGGTCAGGGCTGGAATCTCTCCAGAGAAGGAGACTCCACACCCCCTGGGCAGCCTGTCCCAGGGCTCCCTCACCCTCACTGGGAAGAAGTTCTGCCCCACATTGGGGTGGAACTTCCCCTGCTCCAACTTGAGGCCATGGCCCCTTGTCCTGTCCCCACAGACACTGAGCAGAGGCTGCCCATGTCCCCCTGTGTGACACCCTTCAGCTATTGGACAGAGCTCCAACCCCCTGCCACAGGCAGGGCCACCAACCTCCAGGCCTGGAGCTACACAAGGTTGCCCAGGGCCCCAGCCAACCTGGCCTTGAACACCCTCAGGGACAGGGCATCCAAGCATGTCAGTCCACTCCAAGCCTCCTTGCCTTCTGCAGGATTTAAACCAAACCTCTCCCCAAAGCATTCATTTCACTAAAAGTGCTCTTTTTGTGCTGACAAAATATCTCTATACAGCAGAGAGAAGGCTTGAATGAACATTTCAGGTCTTACCTGTCACAAGCCATTAGCTGAATTGCTTAAAGAAATCCCCTGACAAGTGTAATTGCTGGGTTTGTGTTACAGAGCCTCCTGATATTGCCCACAAGAAGAAATTATTTTACAAAAGCCCCTTCTGTTTAATAAAGTAATTTGTTCCAGTAACAGTGATAATAAAATTGCTGAAATGAAACAGGATTGTTCAATGAGGACCTGAATCCAATTTGCTCTCCTAGTACGATTACACTTTTATCTCTGTGTTTACTCATTTGTAGAATTGCTACCAGACTTTTTATATGCAATTAACAGGATTAATGGTTCCCAAGACAGGCAAGATAGCACCCAGGAGCATAGCACCTTCTTTTGCATGTCAGCGGTGAGTGAGCTTTATGTGGGGTGTTGCCTCAGGGTGCAGAGTAATGGGCTGGTTTCCTCTCTGGTCTTTACAACAGGTGGGGGGGATCTCATGGTATTTGGTTGGCCCAAAGCAAGGTGAACTACTACACCTGTACTGCTGTAAGGTCAGAAGTGTTGCTTCACTGCTAAGAACAGTTTACCAATGTTCCCTAAGGGGCAGGGGCAACCCCTGTCCTTTGAGATCATAGAATCATAGACTGGGCTGGGTTGGGAGGGACCCCAAGGATCACAGAGCTCCAACCCCCCTGCCACAGGCAGGGATACCAACCTCCAGGCCTGGAGCTACAAAAGGTTGCCCAGGGCCCCAGCCAACCTGGCCTGCAACACCCCCAGGGATGGGGCATCCACTACTTCTCTGGGCAGCCCCTTCCAGCCCCTCACCACTCTCTCTGTAAAAAACTTCCCCCTAAGATCTAATCTAACCCTTCCTTCCTTTAGCTTTAATCCATCCCCCTTGTCCTGCCATTATCTGCCCTTTTAAAAAGTTGAATCCCCTCCTGCTTATAAGCTCCCTTCAGGGACTGGCAGGCTGCAATGAGGTCCCCCCACAGCCTTCTCTTCTCCAGGCTGACCCAGCCCAGCTCCCTCAGCCTCTCTTTGTAGGGCAGCTGCTCCAGCCCTCTGAGCATCCTCGTGGCTCCTCTGACCCCTCTCCAACAGCCCCACATCTNCCCAGCATTGCTCAGGTGCCCCCTGTAAAAGCAGTGTAGTGACTTTTCAGGGACCTGCCAGCTGGAGTTATCTATCCCGGGGTGGAACTGAAGTTCCACCCAGGTGTGATATAGGCACTCTGCTTCTGTGAGGAAACATAAGTATTAATTGCTGCACTTCATTATTCTTCTGTGTATTCTCTCATATATGCAAAGAAATAATGAGACATCTCTCATGTACAGCAGAAGCTGGATGTGTGTGTGCTTACACACACGTGCATCTGTACGCTAACAAAGATATCACACAGACTCACAGGGGTGGGAAGGGCCCTCCAGAGCCCATGGGGTCCAACCCCCTGCCAAAGCAGGGTCCCTAGGACAGGTCTGGGCTGGAATCTCTCCAGAGAAGGAGACTCCACACCCCCTGGGCAGCCTGTCCCAGGGCTCCCTCACCCTCACTGGGAAGAAGTTCTGCCCCACATTGGGGTGGAACTTCCCCTGCTCCAACTTGAGGCCATGGCCCCTTGTCCTGTCCCCACAGACACTGAGAAGAGGCTGCCCATGTCCCCCTGTGTGCCACCCTTCAGCTATTGATCCCCATTGATCAGATCCCCTCTCAGTCTCTTCTCTCCAGGCTGAACAGCCCCAGCTCACTCAGCCTTTCCTGGCAGGGGAGATGCTCCAGGCCCTTCCTCCCCTTCGTAGCTCCTCTGGACTCTCTCCAGGAGATCCCTGGCTGTTTTATCCCAAGAAGCCCATACCTACATACATGCCTACATACACATATGCACAAGAAACAAAGGGAGAAGACTCCAGGAAATGATCAGAAACCACAGTAGAAATAGCTGCTTTAGCACAGATTAGTCCCACATGCAATGTCACCACACTGATCCCAAACCAGGATGCAAGGTCAGACCTGGATTCCAATGCTCTTTGCAAACATCAGCTATTAATTGTTAAATCAGCTATTGCAATAGGTAACAGGCCTTCTATTATGGTTGAGATAGATGCAGGTAGACAAAATTGGATTAAACACAGTGCTTTTGAAGGTATAAGCATGTTCTTCAAGTCCTGTCTAGAGAGGGAAGCAAGTTGGGGGCTTTGCTGGAAAGATTGGGGGTTCTCTACCATATGCACAACATAAATACTTATCCCTGACTTTTTTATACCAGGGAGCCCAGCACTGGATCCAGACTTCTGGCACTCTTCAGCCATTCTAAAGCTGTAGGGTTGATATTGGCATTTCTAAAACTGGCAACATCTGGGGCTCGAGCAGAGAAAGTGACCAATGACAGAGTAAGTGAGCAGAGAAATGGTAGTTTACTTGCTCCTTAAGTCTTGCCATGAGATGATGTTAGGTGTGAGGCTCAAATGCTCCATCAGTCACTTGGATTCAAGCACAAACATATTTAGCTCCTAAGTGAGGGAGTGCAGACATACTCCATGTAGTTATTAATACCCACTTGCATCCTAGGGGCACCAGCACGCTGCTTGCTGCTGCCCACACACATAGCCAGGCCTAGTGCTGCTCCAAAGAGCCCAGAGCATAAGCAAAAGCATATATAGTCTAAAGATTTACAATCCTGGAGACAAACTGAAGGTCCCTCTGATGTATTATTAACTCAGGGATATAAGCCTATTTCACTAAAAGCTTGACAGATTAACTTGCTAGGCTTGATTAAATGCCTACATTGGGGGAGGAACTCACCAGCTGCCTTCTGGGTACCCCAGTCAGGGT
The DNA here is from genome assembly GCA_013400835.1 of Zapornia atra. Classification (NCBI taxonomy): domain Eukaryota; kingdom Metazoa; phylum Chordata; class Aves; order Gruiformes; family Rallidae; genus Zapornia; species Zapornia atra. Next base: position 20,653 of record VZTU01034684.1, read on the forward strand.
AGGATTTGTCAAGGGTTGGTTGGCAGCTCCCAGCTCTGGAGTGTTGCAACTGGTTTCTGTGCTCAGAGTTCCCAGCTGATGGCTAGCCAAGAGAGTTTGGTGCATGGCTTGGGCTATTTGGAAGAGCCTGCTTTTCAAAAGCTAGCTGCACCTTGCTCTAGTTAGATGCTTCTGTGTTTAGTAAGGGAGCTGGAGCTCAGAGTCTTAACAATGGCATGGATTTGGGGACCTGGGGGTGTTGGTTGGCTGCCAGCTGAAGATGAGCCAGCAGTGTGACTGGGAAGGCCAGTGGCATCTTGGCTTGTATCAAAACTAGTGTGGCCAGTAGGTCTGGGGAGGGGATTGTGCCCCTGGACTGGGCACTGGGGAGGCTGCACCTTGAGTGCTGGGTCCAGTTCTGGGCTCCTCACCACAAGAAGGACATGGAAGTGCTGGAGCGAGTCCAGAGAAGGGCAACCAGGCTGGGGAAGGGGCTGGAGGGCAAATCCTCTGAGGAGCAGCTGAGGGAGCTGGGGGTGTTCAGCCTGGAGAAGAGGAGGCTGAGGGGAGACCTTCTCCCCACCTCCCCTGCCCTGCCAGGAGGGTGCAGAGAGGTGGGCGATGGGCTCTTCAGCCAGGGGACAGGAGATGGGACGAGGGGCAATGGGTTCAAGCTGCCCCAGGGCAGGGTCAGCTCAGCTGGGAGGGCAAAGTTCTTCCCTGGCAGAGTTGTGGGGCTGTGGCACAGGCTGCCCAGGGAGGGGGCTGAGTCCCCACCCCTGGGGGTGTTTAACAGAGGGGAGATGAGGTGCTCAGGGATATGGTTTAGCACAGGACAGGGATGGTTGGACTTGATGATCTTAAAGGGCTTTTCCAACCTTGTGAGTCTGTGACTTTTATACCAGCTAAAAAAAAAGTGGTGATAATTCAGCAACTTCACAACCACTCATAACACAGAAACAGCAAATGTAGAACTGGTCTGGTGGTGCAGTAGTGGAAAATGCCAGGGAAACAGGGAAATCATTTACATTATGCCTATTTTTATTGCAAATGTAATCAGATTAACTGTCAGTGCCTGAGTGCTGACGCTTTCTCTTGATGAAGATTTGAGGCTATAGCTACAGGCGCCGCCGGGGATGCCTGCTGATGCTGCGGCCCTATTACAGGGGTGTGCTGTGGGAGAAAGATGTTTATGTTTAGTTCAAGGGTGAATAACAAGATCAGAAGCAACATTAAACCAACGAGGTTGGGAAGAATTCAGCAAGTCATTAGAGGACAGGGAGGGAGAGAAGCAGAAGATCGTTTTATCCTTCTCACAAGTTTTATGTTCTCAAAGGTGTTTCCTTCTCCCCTTCCAACTGCAAGCTGACTACTGGCTCTACTGATACAGACTTTTATTGTCCTGAGATGCTTGAGAAGGACTGCCTGGAGATGTCTTTTTAGCCACCAGACTTCTCAATACGTTGCTCTAACCATTTGGCAGCAAATATCAACACATACCCTGCTAACAGAAACCCTTTCAGCATCTTAGGAAACTCATCACATGGGCACAAACATCTACTTTCTCTTCCTAAAACCTCAAGTGGCCTTTTCTCTTTTGGGGACAAGCTGAGGAGGGTGAGCAGTGACAGCAACTGACTGTGGCTTCTGCTCTCCAGCTACTCCTGTAGCCTGAGGATGTTCTTCTGGTGTGTGAAACAGTGCAGAGTGTAGGTACCTCTTTGAAGCCCCAGGGATTTCCAGTTTCCACAGCATTATGCCATTTTGATCTTTACATGAGAGCTCTCTATCTCCCCAGAAGTCCTTACTGTCTTGCAAAGAGCTCCAGGACCTGATTAAGTAAGCTGATAATGGAATAAATAATAAATGCTAGCCTAGTTCTCAGCTGCCAGTCTTTGGACTGCAGTCAACTTATAAACCCTAGACCAATAGCTTATTCACCATAAACTGTAAGGTCTTCTGTACCTTGGTGCTTTGTAAGGACTCTTACACAGCCTGTCTCAATCATTATCAATGTCCTGATCAAAGAAGACTTCTAACTTATTGGAGCTAACTACCAATATTTTCTCCTTGAGTGCTGCAGCAGTGTCAGCTCTGAGTGTTGATACAATGCTGGTCTGTTTGCTGATGTGCTCATATATCATGCAGTTTCACCACTGAAAGGAGGTGAGTTTAGTCTTAACAGGACTGTTGAATTTATGTATGGCCTTAATCCACAACCTGCAGATGTTTTAAAAGAGAAAGGGTCATGGGGAGGAGAGGGTTTTGTGGACTTCTGTGTCCTGTGAATTCAGCTGTCCAAAAGGTCAGGCTTGTTAGTGATACTGCTGATAATTCTCTTGCAGCTCCCAAACCTCTGTGCCCTATGCTGACAGCTCAAAACACCCCCCACAAAACTGAGACCCTGCTGTCAGTGGAGCAAAACCCAAGAGAAGGTGGGCTGGCAGAAGACAGCCACCACCCTTGGGAGGACCACATAAGGCTTGGGTAGATGAGGTAATTAGTAGAGGACAGGTGCAGTTGGACTCAGTTATCTTAAAGGTCTTTTCCAACCTTGTGATTCTGTGATTGGGGTTTAGGTGGGTCTTTATCAATCTGGGTTTCAGTCTATACATTGCCCTCAGTGGGAGCTCGCATCCTTGTGCAGGTGACATGGGGATGTAAGGGCTGCTGGCTCTCTCTTCAGCCATGGTGTGGTGTGGATACCTTTGTACCTTAGATAGCTTCCTACCCATCCTTTCTGTACTTATAAAAAGGACTACATGCTGTTTCTGAAGAGAGGGAAGTGGCTTCAGTCCCAGTGCTGGATGAAGCTGCTAGGGCTGGGGGAGGGCCACATACCCCCAGTGCTGGATGAAGCTGCTAGGGCTGGGGGAGGGCCACATATCGCCAGTGCTGGATGAAGCTGCTAGGGCTGGGGGAGGGACACATACCAAAAAGCTTTTGCAAAGGGGGATCAGGCCTGCTCTTGGGAGAAGAGTGTGGTTAGGTGCCATGGTTTAACCTGGGAGGCAGCTGAAGTGACCACACAAGCATTTGTTCACTGCCTCTCCCAGTGAGATGGGAGAGAGGATTGAAAAGAGAAAGGTGAAACCCAGGGCTTGAGACAAAGACAATTGAATGGGGCAGAAAAGGAGGAGAACAGTAATAGTAATAATGATAAAAGAATATACAAAACCAGTGATAAACAGCACAATTGCTCCCCACCTGGAACTAGTGCTCAGATAGTGCCTCAGCCATGTGTCTCCTGGCCTGCTCCCCCAGTTATATACAGAGCATGACATCATCTGGTATGGAATATCCCTTTGGCTGGTTTGGGTCAGCTGCCCTGGCTGTGTCCCCTCCCAGCTTTTTGGGTGTCCCCTGCCTTCTCCTTGGCAGGGCAGTATGAGAAGCTGAAAAGTCCTTGGCTGCTTGGTAACATGATAGTAGTGTGTTATCAACAGGATTCTCATCCTGAACCCAACACATGGCACTACACCAGCTGCTAATAAGAAAATCTAACTCTCTGCAGGCTGAAACTGGGATCTGAGGACACAGGGCACTAGACTTGGCACTTTCTAACTGGTTTATTCTTGCCAGGATCACAATAAAAGGTTACACTATACTTACTGCTCTTTGTATTGAGTGTCCAGAGGCTCTAACAGATAGCAGGGCTCTGCTGTGCTGTGTAGTATTAGGGGTTTGGAGTTTCTTGAGGGGATGTATGCAGCTCTTAAGATCAGACAACCAGTGAGATGAGAAGCAGAGCTGAGGAGGATACATCCCCTGCCAGGCAACAGCTCAATGGCAGAAGCATGTATGGTTATGAACCTCTTGATACCAGCCCTAGCTTGATACACACTACACCATTCATGGTGAATGGGATACAGAGGTGTGACACCCCTGTTCAATGATAATTCTTCCTCACTGATGTAGTTGTACTGTCAGAATGACTTTGAGGATCAAGAGAGGTGGAAGCTGGAAGTGACTGGACGCTCTGCCTACCAAATCAGGACTTTGCCTCTCTCGTTAAGCAAGCAGGCTGAGCTTTGGCAAGTGTGTGCATTTGTGCTCGAGGTCAAAACCCCAGGGTCAGGAGTCCCAACTGCTGCACCCAAACTGGGCCTTCTCTTTTCTCCCTCATGTGAAACCCTCCATCACCCTCATGTGCTTGGGAGAACAGCCATCCAAAGCCCAGCTATACAAGAGGTGTGATCAGACAACATAGCGCCGAGCTACCCTGGGGACCTGGAGCCTGCTGCCAAGAATTAAGAGCATTTATTTTGAATGGTTTCTTTTGCCTTGCTTATTTCCAACCCCACCCACCAAGATATTGGGGACTCTCCTTGGCCCCTTTAAGACCCCCCTCACTGTAGAGCTCCTGGTGGCTCTGGCAGGACGTGGCAGGAATGGATTGCCTGCGCGCGACGGGATCAATTGTAAAAAGTGGAATTAGTCATTCTAAATCATGCAGCTGTGGTCGAAGGGAGCTCTTCTAAAAATCATTAAACAATCATGTATTCCTATTGATTTATTCAAAATACCTTGAGGGAAAGCAGATTAAACACAAGGTAAAAGTAAACTAATGCAGATTAAATGGATGAAGGATGGGCCGATAGTTCCCTAGGTAGTTTTTGTACTAATGAGAGGAAAATTATATGTACACTATTACCAGGATAAAAGGGTCTATTAGAGGTCTTTTGCCTGACATATTTATGTATTTCAAATACTAAGTAGCACAGTGAATTAGGTTTACTCTGGGCATTTGTTATTTTTATTGCATCTCCAAGTGATAAACAGGGCTTTCTGTTGAGGGCAGCATGCTGCTTTGCTCAGAAGGCACAGCCCTATCTGCATAGCAAAATGCTGAGATGACTATTGCCTTTTGCATGCCATGTATTAGCAATCCAAGTGCAGTTTTATGCTCGTTTCTGAGAATCACAGGCAGCACTCAAAATGAGGGGTGTAGGTATATGTCACTATGTGTAGCCACCATCTTCTCTGCCATTCAGCGAGACCTGGCCAGGCTGGAGAGCTGGGCAGTTAGAAACCAGTTGAAGTTCAACAAAAGCAAGTGTAAAGTCTGGCACCTGGGAAGGAACAACCATTTGTATCAGTACAGGCTGGGGATGACCTGCTGGAGAGGAGCTCTGTGGAGAAGGACCTGGGGGTGCTGGTGGGTGACAGGTTGGCCATGAGCCAGCAGTGTGCACTGGGGGCTGAGAGAGACAATGGGATCCTGGGGGGCATCAGGAGGAGTGTGGCCAGCGGGTCACAGGAGGGGATCCTCCCCCTCTGCTCTGCCCTGGTCAGGCCCCACCTGGAGTGTTGTGTCCAGTGCTGGGCTCCCTGGGATAAAAAAGCCAGGGATCTCCTGGAGAGAGTCTAAAGAAGGGCTACGGAGATGATTAGGGGCCTGGAGCATCTCCCCTGTGAGGACAGGCTGAGTAAGTT
>VZTU01034684.1:26148-45638 GCA_013400835.1 Zapornia atra
CCCAGTGAGGGTGACAGAGCACTGGAATAGGCTGCCCAGGGGGGTGGTGGAGTCTCCTTCTCTGGAGAGATTCAAGACCTGTCTGGACGCCTATCTGAGTGATATGTCCTAGGGAGCTGCTTTGGCAGGGGGTTGGACCCGATGATCTCTTGAGGTCCCTTCCAACCCCTACAATTCTATGATTCTACTCCATCTTCCCATGTTGCTCACCTCGAGCGACAGTCACCCAAAAGCCATGTGATGGCTTATCATAGACTAGTCTGGGTTGGAAGGGACCCCAAGGAGCACAGAGCTCCAACCCCCCTGCCACAGGCAGGGCCACCAACCTCCAGGCCTGGAGCTACACAAGGCTGCCCAGGGCCCCATCCAACCTGGCCTTCAACACCGCTTGGGTGATACATTCACAATGCTGTTTCTCTTCAGTCTGTCATGTACCCACAGCAGTGCCCCAGATGCAGCATGCTGTGGGGAAGATGACATTGTTAAAACACAGTGGAGTTGTCATCTCAGATGTGCTTGCTCTAAGTGCTGCTTGTGCTCAAGATGAGTGAGCTCAGACCTTGGAGATGGCCGCATCAAAGGCAGTAGGAAACAGGGCAAGCATCAAATTCTGCCCTTCATTTAGGCATTCTTGGCTTATAAAAGTGTCTGGATGGGGTAGAATCAAGCACAAGGTAGGAAATGCCAGGAACCACTTGATAATTTTTCAGATGATGAGGATGGGGCTGCTGCCTGCAGCTTGGTTGCCTTACTCAGGCTGCTTCAGGCTTTTCCACAAAGGCTCCATTGCACAAGAGGGGTCGTGTAGGAATCGTTGCTGTGTTGAGGTGCATCTGCAAAGCCAGTTAAAGTTATTAGATAAAAATTAGACTGTGTGACCTTTTATTGAAGTGTAGAGTAGATCAAGCATATCACAGAATCACTTAGTTTGGAAGAGACCCTTAAGATCAAGTCCAACCACAGCCTAACCCTACCTAGTCCTCCTCTAGACCATGTCCTTAAGCACTTCATCCCCACTCCTTTTACATCCCGCCAGGGATGGTGACCCCACCCCCTCCCTGGGCAGCCTGTCCCAGTGCCTGACAGCCCTTTCAGTACAGAAATTCATCCTGATATCCAACCTAAATCTCCCCTGGTGCAATTTCAAGCCATTCCCCCCTCTCATCCTATATCTTGTCACCTGAGAGAAGAGACCAACCCTGACATCCTTCCTGTAGTGAGGGGCCCAAAACTGAATGCAGTACTTGAGATGTGGCCTCACCAGAGCCAAGTACAATGGAACAATCAGAATGGATACTCAGAATGTATATCCAGTATAGGTTGAGGACTGGCCTGTTGGAGAACAGCAATGGGTAAGAGGGTCCTGGGGGACAGCAGGATGACCGTGACCCAGCAATGTGTCCTTATGGCTAAGAAGCCCAATGGCATCCTGGGGGGTATGAGAAGGGAGGTGGTTAGGAGGTCAAGAGAGGTCCTTCTCCCCCTCTGCTCTGCCCTGCTGAGACCCCACCTGGAATATTGTATCCAGTTCTGGGTCCTTCAGGTCCAGAAGGACATTAACTCCTTGGAAGAGCCCAGCCAGGGCCACCAAGGTGATGGAGGAAGTGGAAGCCCTTCCTCATGAGGGGAGGCTGAGGGAGCTGAGCCTCTTTAGCCTGGAGAAGAGGAGCCTGAGGGGTGACCTCATCACTGTCAATCAATATGTGCAGGGTGAGAGTCAGGAGGCTGGAGCCAGGCTCTGCTCAGGGGTGGCAGCCACAGGACAAGGGGCAGCGGGTGCAGCTGGAGCAGAGGAGGTTCCATGGGAACATGAGGAGGAACTTGTTCCCTGTGAGGGTGAGGGAGCCCTGGGACAGGCTGCCCAGAGAGGCTGGGGAGTCTCCTTCTCTGGAGACATCCAAACCCACCTGGATGTGTTCCTGTGGGATTTAGTTTGGGTGATCCTGCTCTGGCAGGGGGTTGGGCTGGATGATCCTTTGAGGTCCCTTCCAACTGCTAAAGGTCTGTGAGTCTGTGGAAGTCCTAACTTAAGTGGCTTAGTTGTACACCTCACCTACTCTCATAACTACTGCTTTTGTTAAACTAGCCTACAAACCAAAACCTTGTTCTGGCAGCTGGATGAAAAGTTCAAAAACCCCTCTGATGTGTAATTTCATTACATGTTACACTTGATTAAAATGTAGCTCATAAGCTGCAGATATTAATTGCAGAACTTCAGGTTTAATATGTAATTTGTAACATGGGCATAAACCATGAATTATGGGCATGTTTATGGTCTTGTCATAGAGACATATTTGCTGAAGGAATAACACAATTCTAGGTGGCCTGAAGATAGAACACACAAAGGAATAAGAAATGTTTTAGACAAAACAGATTTCATTAAGTATTAATTACTAACTCCCTGTGTACCCACAGCAGTGACGTGAGAGCAGAGTACAGCAGCTCTTGCTGGTCTCCTGGCTGCCCTGGCTTGTGTTCTTCTCACATCTGAATATCTATGTCCTCAGTTGCTTTGAGTACTGCTGCCATGTCCCCATTCTGGTGCATATGAGTGGTGAAGTCTAGCCTGTGCTCAGCCACGTCAGCCAAGGCTCTGGTGCTTCACTGGTGAAGTGATGTGGGGGAGAAGTCTTGGTGTGCGAGCAGTGGAGGGCTCCTTGCCAGTCTGAGATGGTTGTACCAGCTGGGTTTGGCTCTGCAGCTAAGCTGCAACTTCTTCATCCCTTGGTGGGCAAGGGGGTCTCTGCATGAAGCTGAGTTTCTTTTCATCTGTGCAGAGGAATAGGAGAAGATAAAAGGTTTCCCATTCTCCTCCTTGGACCTTCTCAGAGTTCTCTGAGCTGGATCTGGGGAAGAAGTGCTGGCCCCTTGCCTGTTGGTCCCTTGGGGCAAATAGGGGTGAGGTGCTGAGGGTGTTATTGGGTGCTGGCAGGGCAGAACCCCAGCTTTGGCTTATGACTGTTTCACAGCATGGTCTTAGGCACAACCCACTCCCCAGAGGCATAATGCAACATCTCCTGGTCACAAAGCAGAAGGGAGACAAGGAGGGCGTGTGATTTGGAGTTCTCACCTGCCTGCCATCCTGGATTACACTCCAGTGATTGAAATGCTGCTGCCTGCAGGAGAAGGGTGAGGTTGCCACCACATGGCAGGGGTCTGACCTGCTGGAGAAGTGGCTGCTGAGCTGCTGCACCTCAGGGGCCATTCTGTTATGCCAAACCCATGCTGGCCACTTCAAGCTTGAAGCTGAAACAGGATGCTTAGGAGCTGTTTAGGGGAATGAACTTTTTCAAAGGGTAGATAATGGCAGGACAAGGGGGATGGAGTGAAGCTGGAGGAGGGAAGGGTTAGATTAGATATTAGGGAGAAGTTTTTTACAGAGAGAGTGGCGAGGGGCTGGAAGGGGCTGCCCAGAGAGGGTGTGGGTGCCCCATCCCTGGGGATGTTGAAGGCCAGGTTGGCTGGGGCCCTGTGCCACCTTATGTAGCTCCAGGCCTGGAGGTTGGTGTCCCTGCCTGTGGCAGGGGGTTGGAGCTCTGTGCTCCTTGGGGTCCCTTCCAACCCAGACCAGTCTGGGATTCTATGTGCTGCGACCCTGCCCTACCCTGCCCATTCTATGATTCTATGTTTCATGAGTGTTCAATGACTTTTTCTTGTACAGGGTGATGCTTTCTCAGGCAGACACCAACATGTGCTTTCATCAACTAACCTGTGTGTATAACTTACTTGGTCCTTGCTCACTTCCCAGGGCAGCATAGCCAAGTACTGCCTCTTGAGGCAGAGTGAAGGGTGAGTCTAGGTCTCTTGTTAATTATTTTTTCCACCCTGACAATACTTTTCTTCACCATTCTGCTGTCCATGAGGAGATCTGTGCTTCCTCAGCCACACGAAGGTTTCAGTTCCATCAGTACCCAAGCCTAGGGCTCATCTCGTAGCAGTACCTAGAAGCACATCTTGGAAAAACAGGTTTTATTTATGCATGCAAATGTTTGGTGTTTCTGGGCATTTAATGGCCTACAAAACATAATGAGTCTCTCTTTCCTTGTACCCATGAGTGCCCACAACATAACTCGCTACGGGAGGGGGAGCGGTGGTGGCAGCGGGATGTAGTGCCAAAATACCTTGTGGTTGAAAATGAGCCTTCAGATAGCTATGTGTACTGCCAGGTGACAGAAACAGGAGGGCAACAGCAAGCCTGTGCAACTGCAAGCAGTGAGCTGGCCAACAGGCTCTAGGTCCACCCTGTTTGGAAGGGAAAAAACCCAGCTGAATGCTTAGGTGTAGGTCCAGGCTTTCAGCTGGGCGCAGCCCTCCCTGTCAGCCTGCAGAGAATCAGCCCCATTCACCACTGTTCCTTTTCAGAGCTCTACTGTTCACCTTCCCGTGGAAGATCTCAGAGTTGAAGAATGAACTCTTTCAAATTCCTTTTCTTAGAGTTGATCCAACATTACCTTAGGGGTGGGGATTAACTTTCTAGGCCCCTCTGTGTGGAACGGCAGAAGTTAGTTTGAAACCCTTTTGGGTTTTGCTAGCTGTCACTCTCCATCAAGTCCTGTCAGTTGGATCTAAAACTTGAGTATTTATCACTTGAGATATTCTTTTTTTTTTTTTTTAAATTAAGAGCTGTACAGGGGGAAATAGAGATAGTTCATAGAATCATAGAATGGTCGGGGTTGGAAGGGACCCCAAGGATCACAGAGCTCCAACCCCCTTGCCACAGGCAGGGCCACCAACCTCCAGGCCTGGAGCTACACAAGGTTGCCCAGGGCCCCATCCAACCTGGCCTTGAACACCCCCAGGGATGGGGCACCCACCCCCTCTCTGGGCAGCCTGTTCCAGCCCCTCACCACTCTCTCTGTAAAAAACTTCCCCCTAATATCTAATCTAACCCTTCCTTCCTTTAGCTTTAATCCATCCCCCTTGTCCTGCCATTATCTGCCCTTTTAAAAAGTTGAATCCCCTCCTGCTTATCAGCTCCCTTCAGGGACTGGCAGGCTGCAATGAGGTCCCCCCACAGCCTTCTCTTCTCCAGGCTGACCCAGCCCAGCTCCCTCAGCCTCTCTTTGTAGGGCAGCTGCTCCAGCCCTCTGAGCATCTCCGTGGCTCCTCTGACCCCTCTCCAACAGCCCCACATCTCTCTTGCATTGGGGGCCCCAGCTCTGGACACAGGACTCCAGCTGGGGCCTCCCCAGGGCAGAGCAGAGAGGGACAATCCCCTCCCTGTCCCTGCTGCCACCCTTCTGCTGATGGAGCCCAGGATCCCATTGGCCTTGCCAGCTGCCAGAGCCACTGCTGGCTCATGTTAAGTCTCTCACCCACCACAATCCCCAAGTCCTTCTCAGCAGGGCTGCTCTCAAGAAGCTCTTCTCCCAGGCTGTATCTATGTCTGGGATTCTTCTGACCCAAGTGCAACACCTGACCCTTGACAGTGTTCAGCTACAGGAAGATGTAGTTCTTACTCCTGAAGAAGGCAGGACAAGCATTGATAAGAATAGGCATTGCAATCACCTGTAGTAGAGCTCCTGAACCTGGGTCCAGCTGTGCTCAGCACAGCAAGGAGGAAAAGGAGTGACCTTTCAGAGCCATCAACAGCAAGTCAAGAATAGTGGTAGGGTGGGAAGAGAAAGGAGGAGGGGTTCAGTGAACAACTTCATCAACCATGAAAAACCCAGCTTTCCCAATGGAGAGGGAGGGGGTGCCTTGTGTTGTAACTTGCTGCCTGACACGAAGCAGTTGCACCTGGCATGGGGAAGTCTGCTTGTGAGCCAAAGTAAATCCCAGAATATTTCAAATTATTGATTTAATTACCTTGTGAAAAATATTAATATAGCCTGATTATTTTTTTTTAAACTCTATTTTCTGGATGTGTCAATAATTGGAGCTTTGTTTCCCTTGGCTGTTTGAAGGAGCTGTCTTGGCTGCCAGTATCACTCCAGTCTGGGTTTCTCTTCTACAGGAAGAGAAAACTGTAGAAATTGTCAAACCTGATCAGAGCAAGCAGTCCATCTGATCAATTATCTTGTCACCAGTTTACTTGAAAAATAAAGGAAGGCTGTTGGGTTGTGGGGTTGTTTTTTCTTTTCCCTCTTGCTGCTCTTTAAAGCCTCTCTGCTCTACAGCTCTTACCTTGCTGTTCACACTGCCTCTAACCAGAGCAGAGGGAGAGAAGCCTCTCAAGAAAGCCAGTTGATCTCACCTTTGTTGGATATCAGTTCTCTGATGGGAATTCAGGCCCAAAACCTGGCTTTGGAAGCATAGCTTCAAATTATGATAGTTGCCCTGGAGGAACCCAGGACTAAATGCCAATGAGAGCTTGCCAAGTAAGTTAAACAGAAAGTAAATACCTGTTTGAGGGAGAGGAGGGAAGAAAGCTTCTACAGTTAGAGCTCTGTCTTGTATGTTGGTCTGTCTTGCACCATCTCTCTGTAGGTAGTGTATAGATACAATGAAATATAAACTGTCACAGTGTTCAAACCACAAAGTATCTTTCCATTCACCCACTCATTTTGGGGGAAAAGACTGGCATTTTTCTTCTCTCCCTATGTGTGTGGGGAACCCTTTCTGGTTTTTCTTGGGATTGTGGTAAGGCAGCCTTTAAACAAAGACATCTATCAGCCTCTGAAGAGTTGGAAAGCCCTTCTCTAAGTGAAGGTGTTGCAAGACAACTCCTAACAGGTACATATTCAAGTAGAGAAGAGCTTGAGGAATTGCAATCTGTACAAACATTTCCTTACTTAAGAAGGCACAGAAGAGTAGGATGGCTTTTTCCATGAGTTGATAGTAATCACAGAATCCCAAGGTTGGAAAAGACCTTTAAGATCATTGAGTCCAACCATCCCTGTCCTGTGCTAAACCAGATCCCTGAGCACCTCATCTCCCCAGCTGTTAAACACCCCCAAGGCTGGGGACTCAGCCCCCTCCCTGGGCAGCCTGTGCCACAGCCCCACAACTCTGCCAGGGAAGAACTTTGCCCTCCCAGCTGAGCTGACCCTGCCCTGGGGCAGCTTGAGCCCATTGCCCCTCATCCCATCTCCTGTCCCCTGGCTGAAGAGACCCTCGCCCACCTCTCTGCACCCTCCTGGCAGGGCAGGGGAGGTGGGGAGAAGGTCTCCCCTCAGCCTCCTCTTCTCCAGGCTGAACACCCCCAGCTCCCTCAGCTGCTCCCCATATGATTTGCCCTCCAGCCCCTTCCCCAGCCTGGTTGCCCTTCTCTGGACTCGCTCCAGGCCCTCCATGTCCTTCTTATGGTGAGGAGCCCAGAACTGGACACAATCCCCAATCACATAAACCCAGCTCCATTGGGTTTATGTGGTTTATGTATGATAACAGTATGGTTTATGATTGGGTTTGTGATGTATGCACTTTCACAGTGCACGGAGAGGAGCATCAACAAAAAACTGAACCCAGCAAACACTTGCTGCCTGGAGATCAACTGTTGGCTAATCTTGTGCTTGCTAGCTGTGCCCAGAACATCTTTGTGAACCTCAGAAGACCTGAGAGCCCTGCATTTGTTTAGACAGAAGATCACCTCTTTTGTATTGGAACAAGCTACTGTGCTGTGCTGCATCATACTGAGCCAAGAGCTGAGATCTTCAGTGGTAGGAAAATAATAGGCAGAGATTGACTGTCCAAGTGCCCTTTTGGACAATTCTTTGTCTGCTTGCAAGGTCTGCTATAAATCAAGTTCTTAACAACTGCTGGCTATCCACATAAGAAAATAAACATTTAATATGATCAGTATCAGATTTGGTTTTATGCCAGGCCCTTCCAAGTGCTACCACTGGCCTAGTGTACAGTCCCTGGAAGAAACGTCACTACATGGTGAATTATTAGGGTAGCTGGAAAGTGAGACTTGATTTGTGAGGGCTTATGTTATTCCCTATTAGGCAAGCAATAATTCTGTATGCCCATGAGCTGTCAGCCCTGCTCCTTCCCTGGAAAAGCGTTGAGCAAAGCTCAGGTTCAGGTTTTGATGATGTGGAATGTTTCGTGTTTCTTTGCTGGGGGCCTGATGTTTGTCACAACCTAGAGAGCAGGGACAAAAACAACATGAGGCATGGGATTTTCATGAAGAGCAGTGGTATTTGTCAGTCCCTTGGATCCAGGATATTGTAATGGGCTTACTCCTGCCTAGTTGATGTGCAAGAGCATGTTAGTTTGATGCTTTAGAACTATTAAACATAGGTGGATAATTTCAAATTCATGGAATTGTTGGGGTTGGAAGGGATTTCAAGAGATCATTGGGTCCAACCCCCTGCCAAAGCAGGGTCCCTAGGACAGGTCAGGGCTGGAATCTCTCCAGAGAAGGAGACTCCACACCCCCTGGGCAGCCTGTCCCAGGGCTCCCTCACCCTCACTGGGAAGAAGTTCTGCCCCACATTGGGGGGGAACTTCCCCTGCTCCACCTTCCTTTGGAGGCAAAAAAACCCAAGATGAGACGTAATACAAGATCTTTTCAGCCACAGGAATTGTAAAATAAGATTCCCTGACACAAAGCATGACCAGAATTCTTGGATGTGTAAGGATGTTCTGGGCTGATTATGCTGAGTTTTGGGTAAGGCCACCATGAGCTGTGGGATTTTAGCTGTGCTACTGGTTATCATATATATATTTTTGTGTCTAGGTAAGCTTTCTTCCTTCCACACAGCCCATCTTTTTCCATCCTGTCCTGGCTCAATAAGTCTGTGTTTCAGTATTTACTTCTGCCATTCCTGTTCATTTTATTGTTCAATTAAGAGTCTCACTTGAGCTGTAAGGCACAAACAAAATCTCACCTGCATGGAAAAACAAAACCCTTGTTCACACACAAACATCTTTAACAGTGACAAAGGAGAGATAGAAATATTACTGGGGAAGCAAATTGGTTCTCAGATGAAGTGGTCTTACTTGAGAATTCATCCTGGCATGAAAACCCTATTTGAAATTCAGCTTATACCTCACAGCTGAAGCAAGGATGAGCATGGAAGAGGTCTTTCTGTCTGACAGAGACACAATTCTTGATGCTCACCTTCAGTTCTCATAATACCTTTAATTTTCTGCCTTTCACATTAGTTCAGCTTTCAAAGGTTATCATGCAGATGCAATACAAACCACTGCAGCAGAGATTGAGCCCAGCAAAAGCTTCAGCCAGAACCAAGTTACGTTCCTGGTGCTGAGGAACAAAACTGTACAGAACTACTCTGCAACAGCCCCTCTGGCTCTGCTGGATGAGCTGTGACAGATCTGATTTCACCAGATGAAACTGTTAGTACACTTTCACAAGTGACATTTGCTCTGTTTCAGCTGCTAGAAGCAGATTTGAGGCCCCAGCCCCTTCTCTAGGTGAAAGCCACACATGTGGTGGGTTCTAGCTGAGCTTCCTCTGGACCTCTAGCCCCTTCTAGGAGGTAGCAAAAAATGGCTGGAAGGGCAACCAGAAGCTGCAGCTGTTTGTTCTGGGGACAGGCAGAGCAAGGGAAAGGTCAGAGTGATGTTCTGCAAGGTTGGCTGCTTCCTCTGTGGAAGCAGATTGTACCAGTTCATTTTACCATGCAGACACAGAAGTTTCTCCTATAAAGAAGGCTGTTACATTGGTCTGTTCCCCTTTTGCAGTGGGACTTGTGGATGTAACGAAGGTTTCTGTTGTTCTTACTAAAACTACTGGTAGCTTAGAAGACAAAGGGAGACAGGAGTTCTATGCAACTGTGAGGTCTACAGCCTCAGAGGGTAGTCTGAATGTCACAGAGGCCCTGGCCCACCTGTCATTGATGTGGGTATAGAAGCTTCATGTACTGGCCCTAATTTAGCAGACAATGTGGCTGGTCTGCATAGGTTCATAGAATACCTCAAGTTGAAAGGGACCCATAAGAATCCTCAAGCTGAAGTCCCCGCTCCTTGCATGATCACCTGAAAGTAAATCACATAACTAAGAGTATCATCCAGATACTCCTTGAACTCTGACAGGTTTGGTGCTGTGACCGCTTCCCTGGAGAGCCTGTTCCAGTGCCTGGCCACCCTCTCAGTGAAGAACTTTTTCCTAGTATCCAATGTGAACTTCCCTGACACAGCTTCATTCCTCTTCATGTCCTCCCTCTGGTCAGCAGAGAGATGACTCTCTGTTGCCCTCCCCCAGGAAGTTGTAGACTGTGGTGAGGTCACCCCTCAGCCGTCTCCAAGCTGAAGGAGCCACCTTATCTGCTCCTCATCAGCCTTGCCTTTGAGACCTCTCACTGTCTTGGTCACTATCCTCTGGGCACACTAATAGTTTGATGTCCTTATACTGAGGCAACCAAAACTGCACATTATCCTTGAGGTGGAGCCCCACCAGTGGTGCAGTCACCTCCTCTGACCATATAACTGTGCTGTTCTTGATGCACCCAACAGCATGGTTGGCCCTTTTGGCTGCCAAGCCACATCTGACTTGTATTCAATTTTCCATCAACTCCCCAGATCTCTTTCCCATGGGTCTGCTCTCCAGCCTCTCATCCCCCAGTTTGTATGTGTAAGTGGAGTTACCCCATCCCAGGTGGACAATCTCTATGTTGCTCAGTAAAACACTGGTTGTGGCAGCAGTTGCTTCTGAAGGTCTGAATGATGACTTTGCCTGATGCTTTAAAGGGCAATAGCTACACAGGGATGTTTAGAGAATCTCTGTGGGTTTCCTGGTCTTTACTTATTAGTATGGATTTCCTAGTTGATGCAGTGGGGCTGGTGGAGGTAAAACTCTGCTCCTTCCCCCCTTTTTTGTGCCCACATGCAAGCTGTTCCCATGAAGCACAGGGATGAGGGATATTGGTAGGTCACATGAAGGGGCACCTTGCATCTCTCTAGCATTGCTTTGCTGGCCAACTCTTCTCCTTAAAAGTCAAGGCTGGTAATTGCTATAAGCTGTCACAGGCTGTTCTCCTCACCTACATCATATTCAAACAGGGGAACAGCTTTTATCATCATTCCAGCACAGGAAAAATAATATGGATATTTCCAAGTGATTAAAAAAAATACACAAGAGGGAATGCTGAGAACTGTAGCCAACTCAAGAAAGTTCAGCTCTGTTTAAGCCAGGCCATATATTTTTATGTTGATTAAGTTTTAACACCTCCCAGTCTCACCTCAGCAGACTTCATTTTCTTGGAATTAAATGGTGACCATTTGTATAGCTTTGAAATGATTATTTTGGAGGCTGGTCGTGGTTCAGCCCCAGTCAGCTGCTTGCCCTGCCTGTGGCAGGGGGGTTGGAGCTCTATGATCCTTGGGGTCCCTTCCAACCCAGACCATTCTATGATTCTAAGCACCCATGATTGCTCACTGACTCCTCCACCACTGGTGGGATAGGGGGGGGGAATGGGGCAACAAAGGTGGAACTCATGGGTTGGGATAAGGACAGTTTACTGGGACAACAAGGGGAGGGGGAAAATAACAAAAGAATATACAAAGCAAGTGATGCACAATGCTATTTGCTTGCCACCCAGAACCCAATGCCTGGTCTGTCCCTGAGTAGCAATCCCTCCTCCCCAGCCAGCTCCTCCTCTGCATATACTGGGTATGACATCCTATGGTATAGAATATCCCTTTGGTTACTTTGGGTCAGCTGTCCTGGCTCTGTCATGAAAACTAACCCTATCCCAGCTAGGATAGGTCTCATTGAGAGAGAGGAGTTTAGCTTCAGAGCTCAAACAAGAGTGTTGGAGTGAATTTTTGTGCCCAAGCATGAATGTTTTGTTTGTTGAACATGCACCTGGTGAGACCTCTGACTTCCTGTACAAAGCCAAAATGATGAGAAAGACCTGCCTTCCAAACCTGCAGTATCCCCACTGTCATCCACCTGATGCTCCTGAGAAGGAACATCTCATCAGTGCATATTCATGTCAGGGAAAACATTCTGAAGAAGAAAATGGGATAAAACTCAGGTAGCTTAACTAAAATATGTTGTCTTGTTAGTGTTCCTCTCCTGGCCTTTTGCCCTTACCAACCCTTCTTCATTAGTTGGTCTGGATGTTGGTTTGAGTGCTTCACCTGAGTGCTCATCTAGTGATAGCATGAGGAAAGTGCTTGGCTTTGGAAAATCCTGCATGCTTTATCAGGGCTTTTCCAAGTAAAATCCACCATCATTTGGCCACAGAAATGATGTGGGAGACAGAGGATGAAATTCAGGGATGAGAGGAAGAGAGGCCATGATCTTTGCTACCTGTGAGTTTAGTTCCTTGAGTTGCCACAAAACAGCATTTCTTCAAATCTGTGCTCATCAAAACACAGGGGTTGAGGGATGTTACAGGAAGCAAAGTGGCACTCTGTCCTTTCCTGTTGGAAAAGGACCAACACCAGCAGGATTTCTACTGGGAGATCACCCTAGAGAGGTCAAAGATGGGATCGACTCTTTCAAAGGACAGGGACTGGCAGGACAAGGGGGGTGGAGTGAAGCTGGAGGAGGGAAGGGTGAGAGGAGATCTTAGGGGGAAGTTCTTTGCAGAGAGAGTGGTGAGGGGCTGGAAGGGGCTGCCCAGAGAGGGGGGGGGTGCCCCATCCCTGGGGGTGTTGAAGGCCAGGTTGGCTGGGGCCCTGGGCAACCTTGTGTAGCTCCAGGCCTGGAGGTTGGTGTCCCTGCCTGTGTCAGGGGGGTTGGAACTCTGTGCTCCTTGGGGTCCCTTCCAACCCAGACCATGCCGTGCTTCTTCAAATGGCAGCTCTGTTGTCCTTGTCTGTGTGCCTGGCTGGAACTGTATCACTACCAGATGGATGCTGGGTGAGGTGAAACGAGTCTCAGTGTGCTCTCTGACTGTGTGCACGTAAGGAAAGCCAAAGAGCTGCATGTCAGAAAGCTGAGTTCCTAATACAATCATCATTTCCTAATGGAAAGCACCCTCTTAGAACCCTTTTCATAGAGGGAAACTGAAAATATTATGCAACTGTCCATAGCAGTTAGAAAAATTGAATGCTTCTAGGAGTAAAAGGGGCTTGACAAGCTACAGAATTCCTGCTCATGCATTCAGTACTGTTACAGCCCTATCACACCACACACATCTGCAAGCAGGGGAGATACAGTACGTCAGAGAAGCTCTTGCTGTTTGCCAGAGGTCTTAAGGGGATCTTCTATTTCATTCGGTAGTAATGCCCTTTTTGTTGACAAAAGTAAATTGATGACAGGCAAGAGGGAAGCATTTGGTGGAAAAATTCTGTTGACCCTTCTCAGATTGAATTTGACCACAGAACAGGATACCAGCAGTTGCAGAAATGATAGATTATTGTAATGACCAGCAGAATGGCCTTTTGGCATGTTTAAATGGCAATAAATTTCACTAGGAAGAGGGCAATTTAACTACTTTAGGGCAGGGAGGATACTCTTTGTTTGAGGTGTAAATAAATTGCGGTTCATTAACAGTGCACATATTACCTTCCTGGTGCAACTCTAAAGGGGGGATGTTAATATTTAATTTAATTTAAACAGGTATGCTTTGCCTCTTTGAGGTTTGGGGTTGCTTTTTTTTTTTCAAAACTCCAGAATTCAGTGACTTTGACAATTTTTCAGGGGTGTTTTAACCTCCTGAGACCCTTGCATGCATGGCTCCAGTAATCCCAAATAAACCAGAGCACACAACTGAGGATAACTGCTTGGATTGACTTTTCCAGCCAGTATAAATAACTGTGGTGGTACCGCTTTACACAGGGCCTCCAGGTTTTGGTATGTGGTGTTAAAGTAGTAATGGACCCAAAGCCTTAGTGGTTATGGCATCTCAGAGCTGAAGGAAAGGTGTTAAACGGGTGGCAGCAGAACCGCAGTGATGATTCTGCAGAGAAGGACCTGGGGGTCCTGGTGGGTGACAGGGTGGCCATGAGCCAGCAGTGTGCCCCAGGGGCTGAGAGAGACAATGGGATCCTGGGGGGCATCAGGAGGAGTGTGGGCAGCAGGTCAGAGGAGGGGATCCTCCCCCTCTACTCTGCCCTGGTCAGGCCCCACCTGGAGTGTTGTGCCCAGTGCTGGGCTCCCTGGGACAAACCAGCCAGGGATCTCCTGGAGAGAGTCCAGAGGAGCTACGGAGATGATTAGGGGCCTGGAGCATCTCCCCTGCCAGGAAAGGCTGAGTGAGCTGGGGCTGTTCAGCCTGGAGAGAAGCAGCCTGAGAGGGGATCTGATCAGTGGGGATCAATAGCTGAAGGGTGGCACACAGGGGGACATGGGCAGCCTCTTCTCAGTGTCTGTGGGGACAGGACAAGGGGCCATGGCCTCAAGTTGGAGCAGGGGAAGTTCCTCCCCAATGTGGGGCAGAACTTCTTCCCAGTGAGGGTGAGGGAGCCCTGGGACAGGCTGCCCAGGGGGTGTGGAGTCTCCTTCTCTGGAGAGATTCCAGCCCTGACCTGTCCTAGGGACCCTGCTTTGGCAGGGGGTTGGACCCCATGGGCTCTGGAGGGCCCTTCCAACCCCTACGATTCTGTGATTTCCCATCTTTTTACCTTGAATCTGAAATTCCCTCTGTCCCTTGCTCATTATTTTGGCACAGCTCCTTGCTGAACTCTGCTGTTCGGGGAAGGGGAAGGGGGGGGAGGGCAGGGAAGAGACATACCCGATGCCGTTTGACATTTCCTCAGAAAGATTGTATTAAAATCCACTTACATTTAGAGCGTGCTCTCATTTTGGAATGCTAATAAGGCATCGTTTCATCAAGGTAAAGGGAGCAAAATCTAATCAAGCCAAAAACCAGCTCGCCTTGAGAGTTGACTCTGTTCCTGAAACATCATTTTAAGAGGTTGCTTTTAAGTGTAGCTAAAAATGACAGACTTAACAAAAGTTTATAAATAACCATGTCACTTGGCTGCTTCCCTCTGTCTGTAATAAGTGAGCCTTATTTCTTTATTAAAGGTTTTGGAGCTGGCTATGAGCTCATATTCATGCTGCTGTTTACACCAGTGGGCAACCGTTCCCCCAGGGTCATGTTTAAATGATGGGAAGGCAAGAAGATCCCTCCAGTTCTTGGCCACTGTCTCAAATAACTGGAGCTCATCATGAGTTCTCTTCTGGCTCTGAAAGAAACCCAAACCCCAATGGAGGAGTCATTTAAAAATCTAGTTGTTGTGAAGCCAAACAAATCAAGGAGAAGTAGTCCCTAATAAACATCATTCCAGAGCCAGGTTTATAGAGATATGACTAAGGATTTGGTTTGGGNGAAGGAGGTCTTGAGATAGCATGGGCACCCCTTGTAGCAACACATGGAAAATAGAAACTGTATATAATGAAAAAATAAAAGCAAAGGAAGCTCAGGGGTCACTGTGGGGAAAAAACAGGGTATGATGGGGTGTGTTGTGGGCAAAGCATTGCATCTTGAGCTGGGGGAAACAGGGCAGGGCTGTGAACAGGATTTGAAAAGCAGAGGTAAGAGCTTTAACCCTGCCATAGCCAAAGAGGGGTGCAAGAAGGGGAATGCAAAAGAAAAAAGAGGTATGTGACTTGTCCAGCTGGTTGAGGTTGGTGTAGCTGAGACTCCTGTGGTGCAGAGAATGTTTCTGTGCCACAGCACCCAAGTGCCTTGCATGAAACAGGGTGACTGATGTGCTGCTTTACCTGCTCTTGGCGTGGGAAAGCCTGCTCCCAAGGAGGGACAGGGCTGTCGTTAGTGGAATTTGCTCCCAAGTGGAGCAGTTCTCATCCCAATTCCATAACACCTCTGATTAATAGGTTTTGAACAGCTACTTTAGACAAGGCACCTCCCTGAGAAAGCCTGCATCTGCGCTGCAGCCTCCCAACAACTATCTACTGTTCACAGATATGGTCGGGTTGGTAGGGGAACCAGAAGTTTGGCCAAGATAACAAAGGGGTTCAAAGAGCCAGGCATAATGAGGTAATTAAGGTATGGCCTTTGGGTGTGATGCAGCAGGTTACCTAGCTAAAATAAATCCAGAAGGCTAAGGCATCCCATCAAAAGGGTGCCTGCATTTCACTACCTGCAGGCACCTCTGTGGTCTTAGGGCAATGCTTCAAGCTCCCCAACACTTCCACTGGTGTCCTGAGGATTGCTTCTCAAGATGCCCAGTTAGTGCTGAGCACCAATTTAAGGAGAGAGCACCTCCAGAAAGTTTCTCAAGGGTGCTGCTGGTTTCTGTGCATGCTGGGGGTGAGGGCTTTCTGGGGGAGGAGGGTGTTGGATCCATCCCCTCAGGTTACAGCAGCGAAGCTGATTTTTGCTGCTGTGACCCCACGTTGCCCGACTGCTGCCATGCACAATGTTTCTGCTGGGTTTTGCTGTCTTCCTCAAGATTAAACTGTTTCTTATGAAAGCCTGTAGTGTAGAGAGGCAATACAGGCATCAGGAATTTTTCTGTTCCTTTTATACTGTTGGAAGAGGAGATTTGGAGAGTTGAGTGACTTGCCCCCCTCTCTTGTGTAAGACACGTACCAAACCCAGAGGGTGCAACCACACCTCTCATGTCCTCATCCAGCTTAGGCTTTTAGCCACAGGAACATTTTTATCTCTTGTTTTCTTTCTTTGTTCTCTCTTTAGAAGATATCTCACCTGTTTATGGTGAGAAGGTACATGTAACATTTTGCATGAACAACACTTCATGTTTTACATGAACAAACAATAAAACTGTTTTAGCTTGGGGTATTTTTCCCCCCACCCCAAGTGATTAAAGTCTGAAGCTGAAAATCACATTTAAGCAAATTGCAATTACAGATGCCTCACACAAGCTCCTTCCTTTCAGTTCCAAGGAAGAAAATAACATTATTTACAATACATTCTTCCAACTCGCTCCTTTTGTGCCCACAGCCCACTTCAGGTTTTTACTCTCTAGAAGGTCAAGATTGCTAATTTTTTATTACAATAGCTTCTTGTTGAAATGCTATCAGTGCATGTTAAGGGAGAAAGAAACACAGTGTACTGCATTGTTCTGGTATCGATAGCAGAGAATAACAATATCAGCTCTGAAAGCTTTCTGAGAGAATGAGGAGTAGGAAGGAAAACCCTTCAGTAGTTGATGCCTGCCCTGGTTCTATCACATCACCCTCTTGAGCTTAAAGTTTTATTATTTATTATTTGTATTAATGATTATTTATATTCACTATCACCTCTACTTATTGTTTATTTATGGTTATAACACACTCATCATACAATATTAACCAGCCTATAACGCTGTCATCGATGGCTATTTTTTCATTATCCTTCATGAATATTCTAGCTTAGTCTGCCCAATTCTTCTATCTTAGAAAAAGCTTTCAGAGCTATGATGTTGAGAAGCCCTGTGTATGCTAAGCTATAGATCCAAATGCTGTTCATTACATCTCCTGGCTTATTTAGGTTTGTGTTATGACAAACACATACTGCTAGGAAGAATCAGTTGTACGTGTGTGATGGTAGTGTTATTGAGTAGCATGGGGTGTAATTATCTCCTACTTGGGAAATTAAAATTTGAGATTTGAAGTTTGCTTCTTCAAAAAAAAAATAGGTAAAGGATGAAGGCTTTGATTTTACAATATAATTTTCTAGACAGTTCCATATCTTAAATTATCTGGTGTTCACTGTTGCACTTTCTTCAGCCTTGGGGAGAGAAGAAGGGCTTTGCTGGATCCAGCTCACTGGGTGTAGCATCTTGACAATGCCAAGAGACAGGAAAGGATTATGTGGTGGGCAGTGTAGAGATGCACTAACTCCTTTTTGATAGAAGCTGGATAGAAGTGGGAGGGTTCACCTCTTCCACAACTGTTAAACCCTCGCCCAGCATCGGTGCAGAGTAGTTTCTGTCCCAGTGCACAGCAGCACGCAAGATGACTGACGCTGCGATGTGATCCTGCTTTATCAAGCTACCAGGTATCAAAATAGCTCATTAGCCAAAAGGCAGTTAGCCTGGTCAATAGTTGGAGGAGGAAAGTTGTTAAAAGGTTTCTTCTCCCTCCAGAAACTCCACTCCAGTGCCTGCAGCAACGTAAAGAATCCCCTAAATTAGCCAAACGTCTCGCAGCTAGAAATCCTTTTCCCCGCAGCTCTCACACAGAGCTGTCATCCCTCAAGGTGTGAGCTTTCAAGCAGGCACCATGATCAAGACAGGCTCACCTCCTCCTTGGGGATTGCCAACCCTAAACCTAGGGTATCCTTTCCTGATGCTACTTATCCTGCGCAGGGAATTTCCCTCCCTTCTCCCTTGAGAACATCGACTGAGAGCTGTAGCAGCCCGTGCAATGATTAAGCTTCTCCCTCCAGTCAAATACTCTGCTTCCATTATCCTGGCACCTGGGGATGGGGTCCCATGGGGAGCCGGGGCTCTGTCCTCCTGCTGTTCACATGGATGCTTGGGTGGACTTTGCTGGGAGGAGGCTTTCAGCTGCAGTGGAAACGAGGGGGAGGAGCGCAGGGCCATTCTCAAGGCCCCTTTGAAAACATGCCATGGTCGAAGCGTGCCAGGCGGATCGGCGCGATAGACCAGATGTGTGTTTTGCAAATTAATGAAATGCCTTTTGAAATGCTTTTAAGTAAATGAGAGTTAAATTCACCCTAATTGCATTAGCCTCAATGGCGAGCCGTGTCTACCCAGGGTCACATCGGTCTGGTTTTCAGATGCCTTTGGCACACTGCAAACCAGGCTCCACTGCATGGAGAGGAGGGAGGATGGATGCAAGGGTGCCTGAGCAGCACCTCAATCCTGTAAGGGACAGTGCTGGGCACCCACTGGAGTAAAGGGAGGTTATCTTTTGCCTTCTGGGAGCTTTGAATCATGCAGGAGTCAAGCAGGGGTGAGAGCTGGCCCCATGGGATGTTCAGCGTGCTGTTGAGGGGGCTCCCTGGCAGCAAGTGGGAGCAGGGGATGGGGGTCCCAGCTGGGTGATGCTGAGCATCCTCTGGGACCAACCACCTGCAGACCTCTGGGGACAGAAAGACAGGCAGGGAGATGGGGAGAGCAGAGGCAGAGTGCTAGATGGCTTCTGTGTCACGAGGGCCGCCGCCTTCATCTTCGTCGTGGTCTGCTCTCCTTTTTTTTTTTTTCAGATGGCACTTTGACAGAAGATTAATTCAAGTCAGCTGCTGAAAATAATTATTGCATTATGGGAGCAGTAATCATTATTTAGAACATGATTAAATATGTCTGCGTCTATTGACTCTGCCTATGATTTATGTATTTGTTTAGTCAATAGTCTAATGTAAATGATGTAATTAATTATAGATGGTGGTGTCAGGTCATTGGTAAAAACAATCTGATGAGAACAAGGGCTCTGTTTTTTTCCTGACAGATGCAGGGGGAGGGCGNGCAAAGGGGAAGGGAACACATGATTGCAAAGAGGACACCTGGGAGTAGTGACGGCGAACAGCTAAAGAGCCAGCTGCTCCCTAACACGAGAGAGCGTGCCACTATCATTTACCGCTTCATAAAATTAAATGTTTTCCAAATTAAATCAGTAGGCAGCATGCAGGAAGACCTACTATCTCTAATAACAATTTTTCAATCAATATCAGGGGCCCGGCTGATCTGGAATCAGAGCAGAGGAGTCTGGGATTGGCTGGGGAGGGAGCGGGGAGACAGGGAGGGAAGGCGGT
>VZTU01034688.1:0-11886 GCA_013400835.1 Zapornia atra
GGCAGGGGGTTGGACCTGATGAGTTCTGAAGGTCCCTTCAAAACCCTGTGATTCTGTGATGCCCTTTTGCATCTGTCTGTTCCACAAGAAGAGGAATAACTGGGTGTGCCCAGCTTCAAGCACTGTGGCATTTCTATCCTCAAGTCCCTTATTTTAGGGTACTTACTGCCTCGCTTCTGTTTGACAAAATGAACATTAACCCTGGTTTATGTATCTCAGATCCTTGCTTCAAGCTGCAATTAACTGAGAGCACATTAAGTAAGGACAGGGGCTGGGGTTTGTTTTCTCCAAAGCCTGCATTACTCTCGTTAACAATTCTTAGGACTGTGTATTGAATTATGCCAAGAAACACACCATTCATCCTCTTGCATCTGTGTTAGCTGTGACATGGGGCTCTGTTATGGGACACAATCCCTGTTGCAAGCAGAGATATTACAGCCTGGGTATGACAAGAACCACTCCAAGAGATTTACTGTTGCTTCTGAGAAGTGGGTGGATGGAATTAAGGCATGTGGGATGTTTTAATGTGTTGTTAGCTGCATTTGTAGAGATACCCTGAAGCTGAGGAGTTGTTTTGAGCCCCCACTTAGAAGAGGACAGTTTCATAGAATTATAGAATGGTCTGGGTTGGAAGGGACCCCAAGGATCACAGAGCTCCAACCCCCCTGCCACAGGCAGGGCCACCAACCTCCAGGCCTGGAGCTACACAAGGTTGCCCAGGGCCCCATCCAACCTGGCCTTGAACACCCCCAGGGACGGGGCACCCACCCCCTCTCTGGGCAGCCTGTTCCAGCCCCTCACCACTCTCTCTGTAAAAAACTTCCCCCAATCTCTCCTCTAACCCTTCTCTCCTCCAGCTTCACTCCATCCCCCTTGTCCTGCCAGTCTCTGCCCTTTAACAAGCTGATTCCCCTCCTGTGCCTCTGCTCCCTTCAGGGACTGGCAGGCTACAGTGAGGTCCCCCCACAGCCTTCTCTTCTCCAGGCTGANACATCTTCCTTGTGTTGGCCCCCAGCTCTGGACACAGGACTCCAGCTGGGGCCTCCCCAGGGCAGAGTAGAGAGGGACAATCCCCTCCCTGTCCCTGCTGTCCACCCCAGTTTGGAGCTGTATGTCTGCTGAAGGCACTGTGTAAATTCTTGCCTAAAATCCCTCTGCCTATCAGCTGTAGACCTAAAAAATTAGGAGGCTGCACTGGGGCAAGGCCTTCTGCTTCATGGGTGGGAGAGGATTGCTCCTTCTGCTGCATATACATAGGGATCTGGTTTAGCATAGGACAGGAAGGGTGAGACTTGATGATCTTAAAGGTCTTTTCCAACATTGTGATTCTGTGATCCCAAGGCTCTGGGCTCTCTGGGTTTAAGTGAAGCCAAAGAGCTCCATTGCCTTGGGGAGATGAGTGGTAAAACTCCTCTTCATTTTCCCTGGAAGGTCTATTTATTATGGGGTTTTTCTCATCTCCTTTGGCAACCCTCATCCCTTCCTGCTTGGTCCTTAGATGCTGCTGATTGCTGCAGCAATCTGTTGTTGCAGCAGAGCCTGTGCCTTCAGCAGGGGGAAGGTGCCACCAGGTTAGCAGCTGGTCTTGAGGGAGAAGGAAAATCAGGAAAAACGATGAGTTTAAGGGCAGAAATTAGCTTGGAGAACATCCTGGAGCTTCAGGTGGGTTTATTCTGCTCAGGGAACTACCTGAGTCAAACGCCTTCAATCCAGGTCTCACAGGCCTGGGATGGAGGGGGGAATGGAAGAAGAAGGACCTGGGGGTGTTGGGTGACTGCAGACTGAATATGAGCCAGCAGTGTGCCCAGGTGGCCAGGAAAGCCAATGGCATCCTGGCTTGTGTCAGCAATAGTGTGGCCAGTAGGTCAGGGGAGGGGATTGTGCCCCTGGGCTGGGCACTGGTGAGGCTGCACCTCGAGTGCTGGGTCCAGTTCTGGGCTCCTCCCCATCAGAAGGACATGGAGGTCCTGGAGCGAGTCCAGAGAAGGGCAACCAGGCTGGGGAAGGGGCTGGAGGGCAAATCCTCTGAGGAGCAGCTGAGGGAGCTGGGGGTGTTGAGCCTGGAGAAGAGGAGGCTGAGGGGAGACCTTCTCCCCACCTCCCCTGCCCTGCCAGGAGGGTGCAGAGAGGTGGGCGATGGTCTCTTCAGCCAGGGGACAGGAGATGGGACAAGGGGCAATGGGCTCAAGCTGGGCCAGGGCAGGGTCAGCTCAGATGGGAGGGAAAAGTTCTTCCCTGGCAGAGTTGTGGGGCTGTGGCACAGGCTGCCCAGGGAGGGGGCTGAGTCCCCACCCCTGGGGGTGTTTAAAAAAAGGGTAGATGAGGTGCTCAGGGCTCTGGTTTAGCTTAGGATGGGAATGGTTGGACCTGATGATCTTCAAAGGCCTTTTCCAACCTTGTGATTCTGTGAAGAAAACAAACAGCAGCCCATGCATCCCTGCCTGCCCCTGGGATGCAGCCTGCAGCACTGTGCTGCAGCCCTGATGGAGCTCTCCTCTTTGCTGTTTCAGGAACCTTGTTGACCACCCCCCAACACACTGCCATCGGAGCACATCCAGTTTCTGTGCCAACATACAGGGCTCAAGGAACCCCCACCTACAGCTACGTACCTCCACACTGGTAAACCCACTGGCCAATTCATGTAAGTGCTGCAGGGTTCCCTCTGCCCCTGCCAATTCCTTGCCCACTGAGCTCTTCCACATTGCTCCTCCCCTTCCTGCAAAGCTGCTGAACCCCTTTGTCCCAGCAGTGCTCTAGAAGAACCATTTAGGGCTGCTCCCTGGCAGGGGCAGCTGCCCAGCATGATGTCACGGGGCTGTGGAGGCTTTTAGCATACCTTGGCCTTCCATGCAAGGCTTTACCAGTGAGCATCATGGTGCTCTGAGTGCAGCCAGGTGTTGGAAGGGTGGGAATTTTCCCTCTTTAAGGTTCTGGATGCATTTCATAGACTCCCAGACTGGTTTAGGTGGGATGAGAACTCATAGCCCACCCCAGTGCCACTCAATGTTGTGGTCAATGACACCCCCCCAGCCCAAGGTGCCCAAAGCCCCATCCAACCTGGTCTTGAACCCTGCCAGGGAGCCAGGGGCAGCCCCAGCTTCTCTGGGCACCCTGTGCCAGGGCTTCCCCCCTCCCCAGGAAGGATTTCAGCCTCCCAGCCCCTCTCCAGCTGCCCTCCTTGACTTTAAAACCACTCCCCCTCCTCCTATCCTTACACTCCCCAATAAAGAGCCCCTCCCCAGCTTTCATATCATTTTCCTGATATTTTTTGCCCCCCCTGCTGAAGCATGCTGGGAGATGGTCCTGTTCACTTCCACCAGGGTTCTATGCAGCTGCCTACAACCAGCTGCAGGTTCCATCCATGCTCAGGACCCTAGAAATCCCAGCTGCTTGTTTAAACACCCTCTGTGACTTGCTGGAGCCCTTGGTCCATCATGCCAAATTACTGAGTGATGCAGCTGACAGGAACACGATGCTGCACGGGGACACAGTGCAGACCTCATCCAGCCCAAGGGGTCACCTGAAATCTCTCCTTGCTGCAAAAGTTACCCTGGGCTAATCCTGCCCGTGACAGAGTGTTGTGCAATGAGCAGACAGCATCCCATCTGCATCTTTTTGTCATCCTGGGCATTGAATACCACTGGTGAGATGCTGCTGCTAAGCTCTGTGCCCAAGAAATCACCCGTAGTGGCGGTGCAAGGCGGTGTGTAGTGTCTTGAACCTCTTGGGACAATGAGATGCTCCCCATCAGTCATGTCCTGGGGAGAAAGAGGCTCCTTCCTTGCATGGTTAATGTTTGCAAATAGAGATGTGCTGGGTGGCTGTTGAAGGAAGCAAGGAGAAGTCCAAGAGTTGGTCTAGAGAGCTTCTCCAGGTCCAAGAGTTGGTCTGAAGAGCTTCTCCAGGTCCAAGGGTTGGTCTGAAGGGCTTCTCCAGGTCCAAGGGTTGGTCTGAAGGGCTTCACTAGGTCCAAGGCTTGGTCTGCAGGGCTTCTCCAGGTCCAAGCCTTGCTCTGGAGAGCTTCACCAGGTCCAAGAGTTGGTCTGAAGAGCTTTTCGAGGTCCAAGGTTTGGTCTGAAAAGCTTTTCCAGGTCCAAGGCTTGGTCTGAAGAGCTTCTGCCCTATATGCACCAGCTAAACATGATGCAAGGTTTCAGAGCAGACCAGCCCTGAGGCTGATCCCATACCTTTTGCTTCTAACTCCTTGTTTTTAATCTGCTTTTGCTCTCTTCCAGATCTGGAGTCAAACATCGTATGCAACTACACAAGTCTTACATGGGTGCTGCGGCCGCTGTCCCGCAGCACCTCGTCTGTTTGCAAGAGCAAAAGAAAACAAACAAAGTGCAAGGGTCACTTTATGCATTCTTTAGTGGTTTTTGTAAAAGCTGCTTTTTCTAATCTTCTGCCTCTTTCCNCCACATCAATCGTGTAACACACATACTGACACTGAGCAATAGTAAAGTTCTCTCTTTGGTCCTATCATTTGAAAGCTCAGAATACTTCACTTTTCCAGCATTTGCCCAGCTGAGTGGTGCAGAGATCATCTCCCCCCACCACCACCACCACCACCACCACTCCTTGTTCGTTTGGGTTCTTATCTGTTCATTTCTTTTCCCGTTGTTGTCGTCGTTGTTGACAAGAGCCTAGATTTTCTTTGGCTAGTTAAGAGTGGTTGATGTTCAGGGTACAATGTGAAAAGCACAGTGCTGGTAGGCAGGCTTCTTCCCATTTGGTTTTGGGTCTTTTTTTTTTTAGTTGAAGACTATCAAGTCTTGAAGCTTCCATAACATATTACAAGAAAAATTGGTGTCTTCCAGATGATAGCTGTCGTGATAGGTGATAAAATGCATTATCTGCGGTGAAATTCTGAACTCATCCCTTCTTTTGTAGGAGTAAGAGACTATAAATATAATTAGCAACGTAACACACTTGTCTTAGGAAGTAGGAGGATTGGGCACCATCAGGTCTTTGGTCTGCTTTTCCCAACTGGGCAAATGGATGGTGTGTGATGGGAAGAGAGCAGCGAGAGATGTGTGTCCTTGTAGCGTCTTGCACCTCTTGGGAAAATGAGATGCTCCCCATCAGCCTCATCCTGGGGCTGTGAGAGGGGGAGAAGGAGGCTCCTTCCTTGCGTGGTTACTGTTTGCAGACAGAGATGTGTTGGGTGGCTGTTGAAGGAAGCAAGGAGATGTCCAAGGGTTGGTCTGAAGAGCTTTTCGAGGTCCAAGGTTTGGTCTGAAAAGCTTTTCCAGGTCCAAGGCTTGGTCTGAAGAGCTTTTCCAGGTCCCAGGCTTGGTCTGAAGAACTTCTCCAGAGTCTGGGGAAAGAGGGCAGCTGGTTGATGGAGAAGAGTCTCTGAGGAGGTCAAGGGGAAAGACTGGTGGCTTCACTTTGAAGCACATCAGCAGGCCTGAGACCAAGCCATGGTGATCTCCATGGTGATCGAGGAGACCCCTATTCTTTGGGCTACAGCTGGGCTTGGAGGCTTTCAGGAGAAACATTCATCCAGGCAGAAATCCTGGAACTGTAGAGAAAGGCTGGAGAGGAGGATGATGTCCAGCTGCTCTGCTTGGTGAGCACAGAGAAGCAGGGGGGAGAGGAAGCAATAGCAATAAACACGTTGCCTTCCTTGTGGAAGGCACCTGAGAAAAGGTGAGAGCAAGGAAGGTAATCCACAGTTGACATGGTCCAGGCTGGGAGACAACAGGCATGCAGAGGCTGTGTGCATCAGGGTAATTTCTGGGGGGGCTTTGGCTTACCCAAGGACACAAGAACATGAAGCAGCTGGTGACATCCCACCTCAGGGTGTCCAAAGTGGAGCAATAAGTTGTCTCAAGGGGAGCAGACAACGTTTGCAGCCAGTTTGAGTTATTTTTAAATCCTTATCCCTAAAGCCAGCATGGAAACAAGTCATTTCTTCTTCTTTTTCTTTTCTTCTTGGTTTTCCTAAGCCAGAAACATTGCTGGGTTTGGATTTTGCCCTCAAGTGTGCCAAAAGAGTTGCATTCACCCAGCAATGTGTTTGCAACTCTCACGTCTCAGGCTCGAGGTTGTCACAGCAGACCAAATCCAGAGCCTTTGCAGAGGTCAGGTTGGGAGATGTAGATGGGAATCCCTCCTGCAACTGCCTGGTATGGGTTTCTCACCCATGGTTGTAGGTGTTGAGTCAGTGCTTTGATGTCTCTGTGGGTTGCTCTGCTTTGGTCATGCCTGGAACACATCTCCAGGTGGAGACCAACACTGGAAGGTTACCTTGATTGGGATGTGGTGGTGTAGGGGTCAGATTGAAGGGTCTTTTCAGGAGAGGAAGATGACCAGTTGTTATCACCTGGGTAAGACCTCCTTGCTGTTGGTGGTATCTCCTAGCTTGGCTTCTGCTGCCATTGGGAGGAGCTACTGGAGCTCCTTCCCATAAACATGGTACCAACGGGGAGAAACAAGCATAGGGACCCAGGAGGACTTTAGCTACTACTGGTTGGTCCTGGGTGGCTTGTCAGGTCATGTGTTGGTGCCAGTGCTTCTGTGTGTGGGGGTGGTTGGTTCTGCTGGTTTTAAAGGAA
The DNA here is from genome assembly GCA_013400835.1 of Zapornia atra. Lineage (NCBI taxonomy): Eukaryota > Metazoa > Chordata > Aves > Gruiformes > Rallidae > Zapornia > Zapornia atra. Next base: position 6,561 of record VZTU01034688.1, read on the forward strand.
ATCTAGAAAAGCTCTGGTGGACCTTGCCAACCTCAAGGCAAACAAAGTGGGGTGGAAGACTGAACACTGGTGTTGTGCTGTGGGGAAGGAGGTGGATTTCTCCCATGTAGAACTTCAAGTGGCAATTTGGGTTCATATAAAAGGAAAAGAGAAGGACAAAGAAAAGAGTAATCCAAGGGTTGCCCAGTCAGCTTGGTAAAGTCAAGGGTTAGAACATACTGAGCCACAGGAAATTTGGACATAACAATGCTACATCATCCTTCCACTGTTGGTAGCATGCTGCAGTTAAACCTGGGCCAATCTCCCAACCCACTGATAGATCAGAAGAATTGAAGACCTCTCAGGTCCCCTTTTCCTGCCCTGTTGACTTCATGTTACATATTAGGAGCATTGAAACACCTAGGACAGAAGAAGCTCTAGCCAACATGAAAGAGCTACAACTTGCAGGGTCCAACAAGCTTTGTTATCACAGCCTGAACTCTGCAGAGGAGGACCTCTCCTAGCAGACCTCCACCAGCAGACACCATCCTACCACTGGCATAGGCACCCTTCCCCCTTCACTGCTTTAGGAACGACCGCTAAAATTTTGGCTCATGACTAGGAAGGAGGAGAGAAAACACTAAAGGTTGGGTAGAAAGCTCCTGGAGTTGACCATGGAGGATCACCCAGTGGTACCACTAGTGAGATCTGACATGGGGAGGTTTAGTTTTAATTCCTTTGCTTGGATCAGTAGCAGATATGATGCTCCTCATCCTGTTATGACCAGGTAGAAATACTCATTAACTCAACCAGGGTGTGAAGTAGTGAAATATTTGCTGTCTGTTGGGTGAGAGGCTTTGGTGAGAAAAGTTTACAACCAGTCTGGAGTTTAGGCTTGGATCACTCCATGGCACCAGGGCCACCACATGGCTCCAGGCTTGGGTGGCTCCTTCCTAAGGTAGATTCATGGAGCCACAGTGGTGAGGAGATGCTCCCTGCCACTGCAGTGGGCTGTGGGGCTTGATGCCCACCAACCCCAGCTGGTGCCAGTGGTGACCTGCAGCCCTCTCCCCCATGGAGGGATGTGTTTTTTTGGATAGCTGGGAGGAAAGCCCATGATCCCAAGTCCCTTCCTTGGCCAAGTCATGGCTTAAGCAAAGGTCCTGGGGAGGTTGCAGCTTGGTGGGGGACTACCTTGGGGACACACAGTGAGGTGGGGGGCACCAGTTTCTCAAATACTTCACTCTAGCAAAGCTTTGCTGGTGTTGGATAAAGAAAAGGGTTTCCCACAGTGAAGGATCACACCAGGCATTCACAGGGAGGAGCAGGAGGGGTTAAACCATCCTTAGCAGGGCTGGCCAAGTCTCTTGAGATGAAACTTCCAGCTGGAAAGGAAAGAGAACAACTCTCCCATCGCTGTCAATGACCATTAACCCATCCCTGGTGTTACCTGTGCTTTAAAACACAAGCTGTCATGGGAGATTTGGGGGGCAAAAAGCCACATGAATAGTGGTGGTGGCCCCCAACCTGAGCAAGCCCCTGGACCCATCATGCCTCCAAGCTGCTGAACCCTCCTGATGAGGATTTGCTCCTGTATTTTATGAAGAATAATAACCCACATCCAGCTTCTGGCCATAATTACCACAAAGTGTTATTGAAGGGGTTTAATGATGGATGTTTCAGGGTGCCAGGTTTTCCCCCCAGCTGCCAGCATCCTTCCCAGAGACACCCCTCCCAGCCATCTCCTCCCTCCCCTCCTGCATCCCAAATACCCCACAGGGCATTTGGGGTGATACAGTCCCCAGCTGGAGGGGATGAAATGGGACCTTGCTTTCCTAAAGGGAGAAGAACCACATTTGGGGGGGGGGGTTTATTGTCCATAGGAAAACTCAACCAGCTGACAAAAGCAATAAGAGCCATTGGATACCCATAAATTCAGGTTTTGGGGTGGGGTTTGGTGGGGTGTTTTTTTGGAATTATCAGTATTGTCAGGCCCTCTGAGCATCTGTCATCCCCTAAACATGGTGACCCTCTGGCCATCTTCTCTTTGCTTCGCTGCAAACGCAGTATCGGGCTCCAAACGTTTTCTCCACATTCCCATAGGGAATAAAAAAAACCCATAAAAATTGGAAAAATAAAGCTTTGGAGGGAGCTTTGGAGGGAGGAGAGCTTGGGAAAGGAGTTTATCTGGCATGTCTCACCATGGCACTTGGAGATCCAGCAGTAATGGGGTACAATAATCTGTTACAGGGATGTCCACAGTGGAGGAATACATGGTTTAAGGGTAGTGGTTTCTGATTGGAATCAGAATCATGGTCTGGGTTGGAAGGGACCCCAAAGATCAGAGAGTTCCAACCCCCCTGCCACAGGCAGGGCCACCAACTTCCAGGCCTGGGAGATCCTTTGCTCCATCACGCTGTTTGTAGGGAGCAAAACCCCCAAATCCCGATGCAACGCGGTCACCTGCAGCAACGGTCCCTCTTCCCACAAGGGATGGAGCTGGGGGGGGGACAGGATGGATTCTTCTGGGGGTTCAGGATCAGGATGGGGAGCAATTCGTGGGGTCAGCAGCCAATGGGGAGCAGGGCAAGGAGAAGTGAGATAGCAGGGTGCTGGATGGCACCCAAACCCTCCCGTTCTCATAGCATAGAGCAAAGCAGCGCCGGGTTCCTCCCCCTTTCTTTCTATGTAATTAAGTTTTTAATTAATTTTGATCGCCAGGCCAGCTCGTTTTTCAGTGTTATGGACAAGAAATACTAAAAAATGTAAAAAAAAGGGGGAAAAAAAGAGAAAAAAAACCCTAAAAATGAAAAGTAACCATGTCTTCCAAGTCTAAGTCTCAAAGGTGTGTAGGGAACATGGCCTTGAACTGATGCCCTGGAAAGCCCCACAGCCTCAGTTTGTCCATCTGAAGTGTAAATGTGGGGGTTGTTGTTTTGGGGGTTTTTTTTTGGGTTGGTTTGGGTTTCCCTCCCTCCCATTTGTTTTCTGTTCTGGTTTTTGGGTTCTGAAGATCAGGTTGTGATCTCCCTGACAGATTTCAGCCAAGAGTTTGTAACTGTATGATATTTACTGTAAGATGTAGAACATTCGATAACTATTAAAAAAAATGTTTCCAAAAAAAAATAAAAGAAATAAAAAGAACCCATGGTGGGTGGTTTCTCAGCGTGGTGATGTAGTGGAGATGTGAATGGGACCCGTCATAAACCCATGTCTAGGATGGTGGTGGAGCTTGAGGGTCTCCAACCCAACCTCGGTTGGGCTGTGCAGCTGATCCTGATGTGGCCAAGGTGATGTGGTCCCGTAGAAACAGTGTGTGTGTGTGTGGTCTTCAGGGTGAGCAGAGCATCACTGCCACGTTCTCCTGGGCTGGTTGAGATAGAGGAGGAGATGTGGATGCAGACGACCAGCCTGGACCAGAGCATGTCCCAGTTGGGTTTTTGGGAAGGTAGGAGTTGTCCTGTGATCCAGTGACCGTCGTAGCCTGAGATATCAAGCGCTGGCACCTGGTGATGGAGGGACATCGAGAGCTCATGATGTTCCTGGAGAGGCTTCAACAGACCCATGAGGTGACCTTCAGATGGCATCCCAGCCACGTGACATTCTCCATTGCGTGGTGCCTCCAGTGGAGCTGTGCTCTGGCATTGCAGCTCCTGGAGATGCTCTCCATCAGGCCACCATAGAGTGACCACCACCACCAGCATCACAGCTCCTGAAGATGCTCTCCGTTAGGCCTTGGGGACAGGGACAGCTTCTCACCAGCTGGACAAGATGTTGGATTTGCTGTGCTACCAGTGGACACTTCGGTGGCAGGAGCAGAAGCCAAGCTGCCACCTCCAGCACTTCATGGCACGAAGTGGGACTGGCTTTCACTGGTCCCCAACATCCTCCATCCCCTACCATGGGGTCTTCGTAGGTGTCACCGTCCCCCCAAGGCAGCCTCCAGGCCAGGTGCCAGCTGTGGAGGACAAAGAATGGACCATATCTCTGGGTGAGGCTAAATTGGGCCCTCAGCACCACCCAAAGAGGCAGAAGCCACACAGCATCCCTCCCCAGGCTGACATCCGTAGTGGCTGTCACCACCCAGGCACATCCCATGGTGGAGGAGACCCCACCATCCCCACCCACAGCAGCTGGTCCAGTTCCCCCCCATAAGGATGCTGAGACCCTTCAGGATTTGGCCATGGGCTCAGCAAGGGTCAAGGTGTCCCCAGGGTGATGGGACTTGGAGGGGATGGTGGTCGTCTGCAGGGGGGATGCTCGCACGCAGGGTGATGGGTCCTGGAGGGGATGTGGGGGTCTTCTGCAGGGGGGAAGATGCTCGTACACATGGGTGTGCACATAGTGTGCAGGGGTGATGTTCATGTACACAAGCCCACCTGTGTGTCTGCATGTGCATCCCTGCACATCTACACAGCCCCACATGCAAGCATGCATCAGCGTGCGAGCGTGACTGCCCGTGCACACCCCCAGACACGTGTGGTGCACGTGGGGGTTTGCACGTGTGTGTATGCACAGGGTCACCCCTGAACTGCACCTGTGCAGCCAGGTGTGAACAGCAGTGTGCACACGCATGTGTATGCACACTTGCCGAGCTCCAGGTGCAGGGGTGGGGGCGTGTGCACGTGTGTGACTGGCTACAGGTGTGCACACGTGTGTGCAGAGGTGGGTTTGCTTATACATGTGCACCTTCACCCGTGCCTGCATGTCACACGCGTGTGCACCGGCACGTGTCTAGAGCTCGGTGGCATAGAACCATTTAGGCTGGAGACACCCTTTAAAGACCATTGAACACGCAAGTCCGTGTCCATTTGCACACGCGTGTGACTGCATGCATGTGCATACACCTGCATGCAAGAGTCCAGGTTTGGGACAGTAAGTGTGCAGAGGTGGGTTTGCACGTGCTTATCCCACACACGTGTGTGTGAACATGTGTGTGCACAGCTGTGTGCACACTTGCACCCAGGACTGCATAATCCATGTGCGTGCACAGGTGAACACGTGTACACACATGTCACCCCTGCACATGTATGTGCACCTCTGGATGTGCATGTGTGTAAACAAGCAGCTGGTCTGGGGAGCGTGTGCGAGGGCACACGTGCCCGTGCAGCTGCCCATGAGTCAGGCTGGCACCGCCCTGCCAGCGTCACCCTGTGCCAGGCCCTGCCACCAGCCCACAGCACCCCACAGCATGTGACACCACCCCTCCCCTCGCCCCGTCCTGCCTCCCCATGTCCCCTCCGTGCCCCCTGCGGGGAGGGGGGTGTCTATAGGTGCACACACACAAGTGTAAGGGCCCATGCACAGAGTCCCAGCCTGAGGCATGTGACTGTACATGTAAATGTAT
>VZTU01034694.1:0-37911 GCA_013400835.1 Zapornia atra
GTTTGCTGATTAACTGTACATGTGATACAGCGAATACAGAGATATCTTTATACTTGGATTCATAGATATTGTAGTTGTGTTATGTAGAGGATTAATTTTTCTTCTATTTAGGAGTTGACTCGTAATTTGTTTTTCCAGTAGTCGTTGATCATTTAAGTGTAGTATAAAGGGAGACTAGAAATATGTGCTAAGGGGTCCACAGAGTTGGAATAGCATGATTAAAACACTTTGCAGAATGAGTGAGCACCTAAGGTAATTTCAAATTCTGTTTGTGCCCACTGATACTTGCGTTACTTTAGGAGGTGTATGCATCCATGGTTTTCAAGGCACAGTTCAGATAAACAGGGTAATACAACTGATGCACACCCAGAATGCTAAGCTAGTTTATGAAGTCTTATAGGCCAAGGCTTGATGTGTTGTTTCTGGAATACACCTTTATGGTTTTGAAGCTCACTACAGTGCTGAGCATACTCATGCTCTGTTGGAAGTATGTATCTGTCTTTATTCTGTTCAATCCTTTTTTCCCTTTGCTTGTGGTGAGCGCTTGCCCATTGTGAGACTTCCTATTGAATTGTCTGTGAATTGTGTGATTGAACAAGGCAGAAACCAAAATACTGTCCATAGGAGGATGAAGAAAGTCACAGAGCAAAAGCAGCAGTGAAGCAGCTTGGGACTGAAAGGAAAAGTGACAGGCTGAATTGTGGGAAAGTCAGAGAAAGCTAAAGGAATTTCAGCTAAAAATATGTTTTCTGAACACTTCCTGTTTCACATAATGAGTAGGAGACATTAGAAGCAAGAGCTGTTTTCAGATCACATTTTTCTTTGGGCTTTGGTATTTGCTTCATCAAAACCAGAATTACAGAATCATGGAACTCTATGTTCCTATTATATGTCGATTATTCTGATGCACTAAAGTGATACCTCTCTCCCGGAGACCCCTGATTAACAAAGATAATAGAGAAACTTCATTCTGAAAACAGGTTGTGGAAAAAGGCATGTTCTTGTCTACATGGATATAGAAGAGCATGTCATTTGTCCCTGAAGAAATACTGAATAATTCTTGAACTATCTTTTTCAGGTCTTTATTGAACAAAAAGAGAAGGAAAGTGATCACCTAATCATCAAGCGCCGGCTACGATCAAAAACTGCTAAATAATCTTGCAAAAGTTACTCTGGTTCCTAGCTATGGCATATTTCCATTGTACTATTTCAGCTGATTGTATATAGGAAGTAATAATTAGTCATGTAAGTTTGTATATAGATGTATTGAATTGTTCTGATGGTTTGTGGTTATGACTCTATTAAAGATTAAATACTGTTCAAGAAAGCTTGTGCCTGAGTCATTTTTGGGAATGGAGTCTCTGGAAGTGTTCATTACTTAACCACTGTGCAATCAGAATTATGCCTGTGCAGAATAAAGTTGTTTTCAGGTGGCCAGTGTACCTACCACGCCTATCATAACTTTGAGTGGAAAAAAGTGAGTTCACATTGAATTTGTATATCTTTAAATTGTTAAAGATTCAAAAATTCTGTACAGGAGAAAATTAAGCAATTGGCACCATGTGAGAAACATGATGGGTTTTGTCACTTGCATGGTTTTAACTCTTCTATTTACTCTTATAAATTAGGTAATTTTAAAGTAAAATATTCTTTCTTTAGAGATTAATATCCATATATATACTATTAGAAGTGACTTACTCTGAAGGTATTTGATGTTTTATTCTAACCAACCAGTTCTCAACTAGAACAGGAGCTCTTTCTATAGTAAGGCTTCAGCTTTATAATCTGTGACTGAGTAAACATTTAAATCACTTTTGATTTCACCAATGAAGCATTTATGTAAGTCACAGACAATGACTGTATCTCATATGGTTCTACATTGCTTAAACAGTATTGGTAGTCGTTCAGAGAGAGCTGAAATTTATTTGACAATCACCAGCTCCTGATGTGGATGAAGCAGGACAATCCAAGTGATTTTTATTTACTCTTCTTGCTCATGCAGCTTTCTTAGTTTTATTTTCTTGAGTTACCATACAATATAGTTTTCACTTGGTCTATTGGATTATTTTGATTGTTACTGTATTTTGGTGTGTTTCACCCATCATATCTATGAGTCTGTGATATCTTTCTGCTTAAAGAGTTCCTTTTCAATCTGTTTTGCCCATACGTGATGTTTGGCCTTTTCATAAGGGTAATGTACAGTTCAGTTCCATAGAACCTGACTTGTAAGATCAGAGTGCCATATTAAGTTGCTTCCCTGGTTTTCCAGGAGTAAAATGGAGTTGTACCCTGATTCTCTTCTGTATCTTGTCCTTGAAGATTGATTGATGTTTTCTTCTTTCCAACTTGAAAGTGGTGAAGTGAGACAAGAAAATCATTCAGCACTTTCCTTGCTTCAACTTTGTCTTCATCTTCTGCCTGGGTGAATGAGAACTTAGATTTCTTTTTAGTTGGTTCATGCTTGGTATTATTATTACATTTCAGGAGAAAAATATAAAATCCAGGTGATGATCAGATAAATCTAAAAAAAAGAGTGTAATGTCAGTATGTTTTCAGATATGATTTTGTACTTTGAAGCCCTTTGTCTTTCCCCAGATCTTCTCTTTTCTGCTATCTGTGGTCCAGATATGTGGACTCATTTCTTTCAGGGCTACAGAAATATGCAGCAGTGAAGATTCTTACCTCATGTAGGTGCAAGTTGCTCATTTTACAGAAGTCTTACAGCTGAAGGCAGTAAATAGAGTGAAGTCATATAACAGTCTTAAAGAATGGGACAGTATTTGGAATATTTGTTCTCTGTCTTTCTCTTCACATTTTGTCTGGGGTGTTTTTTACATTTTTATCAGATGTTCTCAGTCAGCTGTTCATCCTGACCTTTCCTATTTCTTCTGAATAGTTTCTGTTAATTTTAGAACCCATCAGCATGTGCCTGTTTAGCTGGATTGTTCATTCCATTGTGTATAACCTTGCACTTGTCTGCAGAGAAATTCATATCCCATCATGCTGCCTTGAATGACACTTTGATTGCTTATCATTAAATCATCAAATGGCCTCGTAGCTCTTTATTTAACTGAAAAACATTTGCAAGGTAAAGGCAGGATTGGAAGAACACTGAATTACTTGATTGTTGCATGTATGATTTCTTTATTGATTCAAATGTGTGGAAAGTAATAGAAGTATTTCCAGCCCTTTGATGTGTCTGAAATCACTGATTGATAGTGTTTGTTCTTCTCCAGATCAAATATAACAAATAACTTAGACTTCTTTCAGATTTCATGGGTAAATAACAAGTGACAGAACACTAACGGGAGTTTGTGTCAATTCTCTGGCAAAATGCAGGTTAGCTATCTGTGCAAGTAAGTGGGAAGTAGAATCTCTCAAATTAGACAAGCCACTGACACTCGGGAATGTTGTTATACTTCTATCTGTTTTGCCAATTTTCCCAAGTTCTTGTATTTACTACAATTCTCTCAGTGTTGCTGAGCTATCTGGAGGCTATAGGAAAACCCAGTGGGTTTCTTCTGTGAGCCATTTGAATGGGGGTGTTTAATGTAATCTGAGCCTTGGTGCGGCTGTACGAATACAGGCACAAAACCTTGCTATGTTTCACTTATTGTCATTTCCTGCCCCTACAGTTGTGTTTGCAATTGCAAGACCTATACTGAATTTACTTCATAGGTGTAGGCTTGGTTATCAAACTCCATGGTTACAGATTTTTAATACATACAGAAATAAAGCATCCTGGGTTTGTTTTGGTCAAGGGATTGTGATTACTTCCTACAGCTCTTGGTTTTGAGCCTAGATGTTGGTAGCCTAGAAAATTGGTCCTACTCTGTATAACTCCTTTGCCTGTGTTAGGATTATCAAATATTCCCTGAGCAGGAAGAGTGTGGGTGTGATATGAAGGGGGAAAAAATAACCCAAGAAACAAGTTTTTCAGTACTACTGCATATAATGGTGTCTGCTGGGAGTTCTTTGGAAGAAATGGGGAATACTTTTTTTTGTGGTCAGGAGTGTGTGGGGGTTAGCTCAGTATTGTCCTTTCAGCTCCACTGGAGAACACAACAAAAAAGGTGGCTTAGGACATAATTTTCCCTTTTTCTTTCTGACTTCCTGATAAATACTGTAGCTAATTAAAAGCTGAGCATAAATATGCCTCCTCTTTCTTCTGTTCTTACCTAGGTGTAAGGTTCATCAATTAGCTTGCAGAGCAAAGAGGATAGATTTAGTCCATTAAGGGAGGAGAGCTCAATTCTTTACCTAGCAAAGCCCAAGATAAACATTTAATAGAAAATTGGTCTATATTTTGACATGGAGAAGACATCTGGTAATACTTATATTTTCCTTGTTGCCCTCAGCACTGACTTGGCAGTATGAAGCTGTACATACACCATACAATGATGTACGGTGCATATATCACTGCATTGTTGGCTGAAAAGGGGAAGAAGCTTTTGTGTATGAAACTGAGTCATGCAGTGCTGATATCCTAAGAGAACTCAGATCTCACAAAGCAAAGTCTCCTATGACTTCAACTGTTTTGCTTTTTTTTTTTTAAAAAAAGGGTTTTTTGTAAACAGCAAATCTGAAATGTGACAACCTAGTTCAGTATCACTCTTCTATGCATTGAACACTTCTGATACTTAATATGAAGTTTCCATTTCCTTTTCCAAAGAGAAAAAGCTTAGATCCTTATAACTTCAATAACAGACTCCTAAGACTTGGCCTCACTTCTTTGCTGTTTTTTTTTTCCCCCACACACAAGGAAGGAAACTCTTCCAGAGTATGAAAAAGTTCTATTCCTGCTCTAACACCTGAATTCAGCAAAGTGCCTTATACAGCAACACCGTTGCCTTTGATTAGTTCCTTTTGAGCATGTTATGCAGCGAGGGATACTTCTGGGAAAATAGCTATGCTATACTTGTGTCAAGCTACCCAAACTTTTCTAATGGCTAAACATCATTTTGAAAAGAATACTCCTTACTCCACTTCAGCTCGTTTAAAAAGAACACTTCTCTTGCTGTCCTTGTGGCACTGCAATTACAGTCATAATGAAGGCTTCTGGAAGGGAAATAGGAGGTTACTACTTCCCATAGGTCAGGCTTTTCTCTTTTAAACAAGAAAACAGCAGCACCATTTGATCAGGTAGTTCATGGTATGAGAGTTTCTGGAATTAAAGTGAGAAAAAGGAAAGTAACATTTTTAGGAAGATTTTTCACTGATTTCTGCAGATAATGCAAGCACTTCAATGTTCTTGAAACTTGATTAGTGATGTGAAAGAAAAAAAAAAGCCTATGCTTTAATAAACCCTACCCGGGTGTCTGCAGAGCCTCTTGATCAAGTGTCGAGTGCAGCAGGAAAATCCCCAGGAGATGGCGCCGGGACACTGCTCGGCATCGCGAGTGATGCTTGGGGCTTAGGTGTTTTAAAATCACCTGCTCTTCATCCCGTAAGACCAAGCTTTGTAAGAAGTTCAGATCAAGGTTTTGCCGGACTATGTCTTGGTGAACTCGTGGTCCTCCGGATCTTCTTTTTTCGGCTCCTGTGATACTCCCCATATACACAGGCATTCAGCATGTATCCCTGCCACACAGGACTCTTGTTTCTTCCATCAGGAGTCAGGTGAATTGTTGGTTTATATGCACCAATGTCTACTGTAACCTCTTCATCCATTGCTGCACACTAACATTTCACAGGAGTTTAATTTGTTAAAATATATATACTTGCATTGAAAACTTCATTAGGCTGAACTAGAGGCTCTGGAAGGCTTAAGAAAAAGTGTGATATCAAAGTTGTTAAGGAAGAATTTGTTTCCAGAGGGACTGGATATGACATTTCGAGATCTTTCCATTGATGGATAAAGTCAAGCTATGTGGTATAATATTTGTTTGGCTTTTTGAGTGGTCAATGAGAATAAGGAATCTTGCAAGAAGCAAGCTTTGGCTTATTTTATAACATAAAACTGCCAAATTGTACCTTTCCTGTTGTGCAGTGAAGACTCCATGGGCTCTTAAATTGCTGATGAAAGAGGAGTTCTGAAACCCTTACCCACGAACAAAGATAGGTTTTTAGAGTTTAACTGAAAAAAGGGCTTTTTCAATTCATTAAATAACTAGGAAAGTTGGATAAAATGAGTTTGCACCTCTTTCGGTTCATTCCCAACTGTTGAAAGTGTTTTGCTTTTAAAAAGGAGTCCTTTTAATCATGGATGAATTGCTCATGTGATGCATCAGTGTTGTTTCACGTCAGCTTGGAGAGGATAGAAAACTGACTAAACCCTGTAGATAAAGAAGAGGCAGCATGTGTAGAGAAAATACTTTTGTACAGTGAACAGCAGGTATACTTTAGAGCTCCTTTAAGTATTGTACCTTTATGAGCAGGTATTCTTCATCTTGGTAGACGTCCTATAAGGTGGATAATTCTGTCTGTATGTTTGAAGAAAGCTATCTAGCTGTGCTCCTGTGTGCATGACTAATCAAGGAAGATTTAGTTGCTCTGTCCTGTAATCTGTGGTCAGTAGCCCTAAAATAGTGTCTTTGCTCTGACACGTGTTAATGCAGCAGTGAAAATGAAGGCATGGGTTTTGTGCAAAACTCCAAGTACTAATGCTCCCCTCAGTGACCTTTAAAACTTTGAGTGTCATCAGATGAGCCAGTTGAAATGTTCTTGCCTGGCATTATGTCCCCATGCAATCTCCTGTGGACTCAATTGCTCTAAGGATAGAAATGTGGAAGGAAGCTGATGTGAGAGTGTACTTGAGTGTTTGACAGGAGTGATTTGCCTTAAAAGCAGCTGGCAATAGAATGATTTACAACAGAATGGGTTTATTTTTTGAAGACAGAACCACAGTATTTGTTGCTGTAGAAAGAAACTTTTTTCCTTTTAGATTTGTGATATCCAGGTTTGTTCTGGAGAAAATGATTAGTAGAAAAAAAAATCACAGAAAGTATGTATGTTTGTTTAATTGGCTCATAAGCTTCTAAAGTTCATGTTAAACTGCATGGTATTAGCCTCACACATCTGGATGTGGATGCCAATGTGAAGATTTGTTTTGATCCTGAGGGGAACACAGTATTTGTGACTCCCAGAGAAGACAGGCTGCTCCTGCACAGGTACCTAAGTGAGGAATTTATAGAAGTAGATGTGTTTAGAAATGGTAGGGACAATCTCAAACCTGTTTTGCATATAATAGTTACAAGATAATGCTGTCTAAAGTTTGGCAAAAGTCAGTTTTAAAAGTTTGATTTGATTAACTCAAAGGCAATGCATGCGATGCCTTACTCCACAGGGCAACGGGTGTACTACCTCTGTCCCATATTACTTCCCTTGGTTTGAGTCTGAGGGATAGCACAGGACAGGAAAAAGAATTAATATTAGCATGGGAGGTAAAAGTACCTAGAAAAAAATCCAATCAGACAAAAACTGTTACTTCCTCCAGTATTGATGACATCTGGGCAAGCAGTGGAGAGCAGAATGCCTTAGGACCAGGTTGCGAAATGAAACTAAAGCTTGAAATGATCGGAGAAGCCATTGAAGCTGACTTGGATTAACTGTGATCTGCAAAATCCCTGAGCAAATGTTTCCATTTGAGAAATCTGCGAATTATTGATCTTGTGACAGTAGAGACAAAGGCATCATAGTGCTGAGAGTGAGCAGCTTGGAACAAGAGAGCTTTCATCTCTATCAAACATTTCATAACAAATACATCACAGACACAGTATTTAAAAAAATACAAAATCATAAGACCAGCCTACTTTGCTAGCTTTTGCTGAACAAATAAAATTCCAACAAAACAGAAGAGGAGGAGTAGTGAATTTACTATACTTGTCGCTTGCTAATAAATAATTTATTGATCTTTTATAAAATGTCAGTGTTTGCTGAATCTCAAACTTGGCGGCATTTTCATAATGTACAACAGGCAAGGAAAAGAAGTTGATTCACATTTTTTAATTGAAACATTTAACATAGCAGTTTTATCAGCTTGGCAATGTTACACTAAGTCACAGCAGTTAATCTCACAAAGCTACTGAAAATTTTTTTAAGATGCTGTGTTGTCAGTAAGGTTCCACCTGAGCTGAGGCTTTGTGGGGCGATGAGGGCAGGAGATGTTACTACACAATTTCTTTTCAGTACTGAGCTTTTATTACTTGATGTCCTTACCAAACTAAACAATGCTGTCTCCTCTTGCTCTGTAACCCTCTGGGATGCTGCGGTGTTGTCATCTGGATCCAGGCCATGGACGCTGTCTTGTGGTCAGCTGAGGAACAGATGAACCCATTGGCTTGTCCGTCTGTACTCTGAGCTCCCTGTTGCCCAGTTGTAGGTGGAATGTCATAACCTGCACTTACTTCCAGCTACACCAGCCTCTTGGTATTTAACATGTTACTCTTCATGTTTTTGAAGAATTATTTAGACTGTGTCACTGACTTCAGTAGAACTAGGATTTGACTTCTGAGGAGTGTTTGGAGGCCTCAGGCTTTGCTCTACACACGTGAGGTTGCAACCTTCTCCTCCGGAACAGATGGTATGATTGCAGATCCAAGTGCTTCCTTACTGGAAGAAATTTTTGTGATTGTCTGTGGGCTTCAGGTTTCAGTGATAGCCAAGATGCTGCTGCACAGGTTGACATCCTTTTCTCCCATGAAACTGGCTTTATGATCCATGCCACTTTATGCATGTTTTATCTGTATTTAAGGTGTTGATGAGGAAAAGATATTTGGAGAAGAGATGAAAAGCTGAAAAAGCCCATGCTTCTGTAATAGTGAAGTCTGAAACGAGGCTTTGAAGCCTTCTTATGCACAGGTATTTTAAAAGTCACTTATTTCTCGATGCAGGAGGAATCTCACTAGCCCTGTTTTGATATCATTAAGTGTGAGGCTCATGTGGGTATTGAAATATGATGCATTCCTCTCAGGAAAAACCAAGAGGCTGCCATCTGAACACATGGTTCATGAAACCCTATGGTTGGTTTTAGACCAGCAGGGAGGTCAGCCCATGTTCACTTAGGCTATGGCTGTTATGGATGAACCCAAGCTACCAAGTGGTACCTAACGCCTGCCTGGAGCTTCCCTGGTCTGTCTGAATAACTGCACTGGCTGAGTCTCTAGAACCATCCTGTGCCTTGAGTAGGTGGCTCTCAAACGCAGTTCCCAGCCCATCTTTTGAGTTACAGCTTCAATTGCTGTAGTTCAATAATATATCTACAGTAAAACAGCATTACAGTTGGAATGGGCTGATGATTTTGTTCCCATTTTATATAACATTAATTCATGCCTTTTCTTCCAGCTTATGGAGACAACAGAAATATCCATTTGGTTTTGTTTTTAACTTTACTGAGAGAGGTCTTACTGCTTGGAAAGAAGCACAGGGACACTTCTCACATCTTTTACAGGTTTTGATTTTTTTAACAGTCTTATTGCTTAAATCAAATGTGGGCTCCAGGTGCAAAAAGTTGCTAAATAGTATTTTTTAATGGTAACATTCAAATGACTAAAAATGAGTTAATTTATTGTTACATGGACAACAGTGGATTAAATTAAAACTGGACAGAAAATTTCAAAACTACCTTTTACTTTATCCTTTTTTGACATTTTTTTCTCCTAGTGACATGTTTCTCTTGATTGCTGTCAGGTTTTTTGCATTAACTAAAGGCACTTGAAACATGAGTCCATGTAACAGTAAGACTAATTACAGGTGATTTGGAATAGCTGCTGCTAGAAGCAACAATAGACAAAACCCCCAAAATACACTGCAGAACATAAGGTACTTGTATATTAGCGTGCTGGAATTGCAGCGAATACTGATAGTGGAATGTAACAATTTTAAAGTTGTAGATAATGGAATTTTTTCATACCTTACAGCTTTGCTCTCCAACACTGCAATTCAAAGATATGTGTGCTAAGGACTAAATCAGAAAGAGGAGACTACGTCATGATGTTGGGAACCCATGTACCTTTTTGTTAGTGTCCTATCCTAGCTTGGAAGGTCATTTAATTTCTAAATTGAATTGGAACAACTTGCTGTGTGATAAATAAAATTTCAGTATTAGCTGCTATGTTATTCAAGCTGCCCTGACTGCTACATTAACTGCAACATGCCAAGCCCTATCCTTAAATGTAATTGTACAAGATTGTGTTGGCTTCCACAGAACTGTGCCTGCAAGCAGTATTGAGCCCTGTGGCTTCAGGAGGGACTGTATTCAGAAGCCACTACTTTAAGAGATACAGCCTCTGAGGTCTGAGTGAACAGTGAGAAATTTGTGGTGGCTTAGAATCTGCCAAAATATCAAAAGTTACTGTTGCAGTATTGCATGGCTGGGTTCTGGTGGAGATGAGGTGGCTTCTGCTGGAAGCATCTAGAAGCCAGCAAACTGCTGGGGCTGGGGAGGGAAGGGTTGTGCCTCCATGGAGAATGAGGCTGCAGCAGTCTGGGTCTGAGAGACTGAGAGACATTCTGTGATTTATGACTGCGCCCCATAGCAGTGACCCATGCCAGGGCTGGAACCCTGTGAAGAGCTGAACCCCTGTGGGAAAGGACTCGCATTGTAGAAGCTCATGAAGGACTGTCTCCTGTGGGTGGGACCCCACGGTTCAGCAGGGGGAGGGTGNACTAAAGTGAAGTCTGTTAAGAAGGGAGGGGTGGAGGGAGGTGCTTTAAGACCTGGCCTCACTTCTCATTACCCGACTGGTTTCACTGTGTGTGCAGTGCAGTGTAATACATTAGATCCTTTTGTCTCCTTTATTCTGTGTTGAGTCTGTTCTGCCCGTGACGCTGATTGCAGAATGATCTCTCCCTGTCCTTACCTTGACGCCTCAGCTTCTTAATATGTATTTTCTCCCCTGTCCAACTACAGAGGGGAGTGATAGATTGACTTTGGTGTGCATCTGGCCTCCAGCAAGGGCTAAACCACCACACTTACCCTTACGGGGACATTGATCAAAAAAATCTTATAAAGCACTGAATTAGTTGCTGGCATCACGAGAGATCCATTGACAGGCAAATGCTGACAAGTTGATGTTTAAATAAACAGGGAGCTGGTGAAGCTATTACCAGTGGCTACTACAAACATAGCCTTAAAACTAGCAGAAACATAAAGGTTAGACTACTTCAGGTGCTTTAAGTATTTCATCAAGGGTTGAAAAACAAAAACCAAAACAACCTGCCACGTTTCTAGCCTCCTTTATTTAGTGGACAGCATGAACCTTTTGACAAAAAACCCACAGTGGTACAACTCTCAACAATTTAACTTTCTTTTGCTTGAAGTTATGGTGTCGACAATAACAGGGTCAGAGAAACCTCAAGGAGCTCCATCAGGGGCCAGTTAGAACAAAAGCTAGCGGAAAGCTGAATTCCTACTTCTCCCTCTCCTGAGCTGTATTCTGTCAAAGCCATTACCTGAATGCTGTGAATTTACCCATGAATGTAGGAAAGGTGGATACTTGAGGACAAAAATCTGAGGTGGTATTATCTGTTCCCATGAGCAAAAAGACTTTCTACAGTCGATGATGTTATTTTCCTGCAATAGAGATTAGCAGTGCCCGCAGGCTCTTCAGGCAGGTGTGATCTCTGTTAGACAGGTACAACAGAAGCACAAAAGAAGAGCACACCTCTAGAAAGGGCATCGCTAATTTTTAACTTCAACAGTAGCTGCAGTCAACTCCTGCAGGAAGCAATCTTCAGAAAATGTCCTACACAGCATTTCTCTGAAATGTTTTAATTTTTTTCCCTTTTAAACAACAAAAACTTCAGAAAATTTCTGGGCATAAACATTTTACACTGTTTTTGATCTTTCTGACTTAAAGTGCCTTTCATGTGCATGTTGTAGTTTGAGTATTTCAATAAACTTAACTCACCCTGGTTTTCCCTTAGTTTTCTGTTACTGCCATAAAAAGTTAGGGGAAGGATTACTGAATGGAGTCAAAATGGTCTGAAGAATGACAGCATGTGGAACTAGAAGTAAAATAAAAGAAAAAACTGTAGGAATAAGAGATGGGAAGATGGTTGGACTGGATGAGTTTTCCAAGAATCAGGTTGCTCTGCTGCATCTGTGATAGACTGTAGACCCATGGAGTATCAAAGTCCTCCATAGTGGGAGTCCAAATCTTTCTGCAAATCTGATCCAAGCACTCATCTTCTTTACCTTTGGATTTCTCTGGCCTCTAAACGTCCCTGCTGCGATACCAGTGCATTATTCCTTGCTCTGTCCTCATAGAACATAACCTCTTTATAACTTCTTTTACATACTTGAAGATGGCCTTTCATGTTCATTTCTGCTTAGTCCCTGTACTGTGTTTTTTGGTCATCCCCATTTGCGGAAGAAGCATCTCTCTCTCTTCTGGTCACCCTCATGTGCCAGCTCCCCTTGCTTCAGGTTTTCACATCCTGGTATGTTCTGGGGGATCTGGAGCCTGTGCTCATAAAATTTTATGATATTTTTCTGTAGCTATGAGGGATCAAAGACAGACACAGAACAAGTTTCAATAAATAGAGGTAATAACTTTGAGATATCTTTCAGATTGACAGATATTTCTGGAAAGATCAGACAAGCTTATGGCTATTCAGACTTGGGCCCTGCTTTTTAGTTACTGCAATTTTTCTGTCTTTCATATTGTATCATATCGTGACATGGAGATATATGTAAATATATAGCATATATACCATCCAACATACAGGATTTGCAATAGCCCTGATGGTCTAAGGATTCAGTTGTCCTTGTAAGATCAAGAAGGACTTACATGTTTAAAGACTTGTCTCATTCTTCCCTCTGTACAAGTTAGTCTATTAAGTCACACTTCCTCTGTTTGTAGCCCTTTTCTGCATGAGAACTTAGAGCTTTCATGCCCTGTTGTAGTCACTTTGTACATCTACCAGATCCATGGTTGGAGAATGGCTTCTTGTTATTCAGTTACCTTAAAATTATTCTTAATAGAAGCAAAGTTAAGGCAGATGTAAATAAAATATTTAAAATAGAAGAGACAGGCCTCCTACTCATAAGTAAATTGGAAGTTGCTGAATCTCCATCTCTTCCAGAATTGGTAGAATTGGTTGTAGGTTTTTGTTACCTGATGTCGTGATTCTGCCATTTTAAAAAATATTTGTTATAAATAACCTTGTTCTGGTAGAATATCATCACCCTTTCCCCTTTTGAAGTGTTGTGGGCCCCTCATTCTACCTGTGACTTGGTTTGTTTTGTTTTTTTCTTTACCCCAGATGCTTTTGCTGTTTGTAGACTAGCATACCTTGTTTTCTCAGAGATGCAAATGCCTCTACACTGGCCAGATGGCATCTCTTGCTCTTGAATGGCTGAAAAACAAATCCTTGAGTGAGAAAGGAGCACAACTCCTCTGCTTACCTAATGCACACTTCATCGTTACTTTGTTTCACTGTGCCCGAGGATGGGATTCAGTGGTAAAGGTGAGCCGATACAGTGTCTGTCACTCTTCTTGCTCCCGTTCCTAGTGCAAATACCAGCACCCAACAGAGCCACAGAAAACTGCCCCAGGAACCAAGCACATCAATCTCTCTGTGTCATGAGGAAAGGGGACCGGCTTGGTGAGCAGGCAGACAGCCGCCACAGGAGGAGCACAGAGGTGTGAGAGGATGCGGCTGGGTGTAGAGCCCACACAGAGTGGCAGGAATGGTCCGTGGGGCTTTGAGCTTGTCCATCAGCTCTGTGCTGAGGAGCAGTGCTCTGTGCTCTCTTTCAGCCTGGGCTTCAGGAAGCATAGCTGACATAAATATTTAATTGTGGTAGCTCTCAGCAGCTTGTCACTGGCTCTTGCTGGAGACCAGACATACTGGTAATTGATTTGGAGGTGACTCTCAGCGTCTTTCCCCCCTGTGTACCATAATCCCCTGTCTGAACCTGAGGGCTAGAAATGACTGAGCAGGGGCAACGGTCTTGGCTCTGAGGCTATGTCTTGCTTGCCCTGTGGTGCAAGAGGGGTACTGGCCACTTCACAGGGTCTGAGATGGGTTTACATGTCACATTTTGGATGTGATAGAATAGCTTCTTGCTTTAGTGAAGCTTTTGTAATCTCAGGGGAAATGTAAATTTTTCTCTAGAGACAAACATTTGCTTCGTGGAATGAGATTTATGTGCTTGTGAGGAAAAAGCTAAGTCATTCATTTTCATCTGCTCTTAACTATGAGATACCAGGCTCTCCAGTGATACATAACAGTAAATAAAATCTATAAATGAATATAAAAATTCTCTTGATCAGGAGGTAAATTTTTACTTTGTATAAATCAGAGCATAATTTTACTTTGTAGAGAGAATAAAAATTGTTGCAAGATGTGCTGCAGCTATAGTTTTCCAATCTTAGCAGAATAAAAGGTAAATTTTTTTCTCGAGAAAAAAGATCAGTTCTCAGGGAATGCTGTCTCTGAGCTCTTCTAGGACAGAGCAAGGTTATTCCACTAATAACGGCTCTGGTCATACTAAGTCAAAGTTTCAAACACTGAACATATAGTAAGCTTACTATGGATGGGCAGCTATGATGTGCTCCTACAAAGCAAATCTTGATCTGTCACAACTAGGATTCAAGATGTCTCCGCTAATAATCTACTGTGGGCGTTTGTTGCATGAGAGGTGTGTTTCTGCTGACTTAGTGAGCGGCATCAGCTGGTGACAGGTGACAGAAGAGAGCAGAGGGGCACAGCCAGGCATGCAGCTGCAGAATGCTAATGTCTCCTCCTGCCCATTAGCACTGAGCTCTGCTGCTGGATTAAGGCTGGGGTGTCACAAAGGTAATTACAGTCAGCAGTAGAGACATATCTAGCTAGTTTTATTTGGTCTGATGAGGGAGAAAGAGGTATGAAATACAAAGAGTTTGGAAAATCCAGAGTGGAGGAGGGACCTGGGGATTACCCTGTACTAGTCACATTTTCTGTGAAAGCTAGCACTCCCCTCTGCAGTGTCACCAGCCTCTTCTTCACATGCACAGAGGATACCGAAAGGTAGTGGAAAGGACCTTGCCCAGGGAAGTTGTTTACAATTTGCCTATCACCTTTTTTTTCCAGGCTAAGCTTAAAATGCAGCTCTGGGTTTGTTTTCCTGCCTCTGCGGCTCTATCTAGATAACTGACTTAACTCACTAAAATTGCAGTTACAGTTCTGTGTAAAAAAAAAAAAAAAAAAATTCCTTGCTGATTTCTTGGTGGTGAATTAATTCCTTGGGGTCTCAGGAATTATGGAAAGAGGGTTAGAATTATGGACAAAAATTCTAACTGGATGCTAAAAGATGCTCAGTGCTGATATAGTTAATAAAGTTCATGTTTAGGAAAAGCTAATGTGCTCCTGGCTTGGTAGGAACAGCTGATACACCTTAACACTGGGTCTGAGGCGTTGGTAGACAACAGCATCTGTTCTTACTCTATTTAGGTAAGTATCAATGTGTTGGTAAGTCTATAGAAACACTGTATACATAGACATATAACTGTGAACGAATAAAAACTGTAGATTTGTGGTAAAAGATGCTTCTGAATATTCTTCAGGCATCTTATTGTGAGAATGCAGCATTTGTACTGCCCTTCATAACTCTGTTTTGGGGAGAAGTTTTCCAGAATTCTTAAACTTGTGGCTTGCTCAGTCCCTACAATGTGCTAAAATCTGAGAATTTGTATTGCTGAATCTTGTGTCCCTCTCAGACCCCCTGTGGATTTGATTTGCACAGCTCTGTGGAAAAAGAGCAAGCAGTCAGCAGCTGATAATCTGAATATTTATCAGTGCTGAAGGCATGTTCTTGTCACTTGGGTAAATGACAACTGCTAATCTTCTGTTTAGCAAACTCTTCTGGGGATCCCAGACAACTCAGGTTGCATGCAGCCCATCAGTGGCACTTTCTTTGATTTCTTCTGGTCATAAACTGGCTCCTGAGCTACCTTCTATACAACCATGCAGAAAGAGGGAGAAATTGCACTAAGATCTGCAAAGACAAGGCTTTCCTTCAAATCAGTTTTTGCTTTAGTTGAGGTATGTTGAAAGTGTAAACAAAGCAGGGAAGCCCCCGCTGACACTGCCTGATAGCATTTGGATGTGTGGTTTCTCTGTTACAGTGTTGGGGGATGGGATAGATAAAAAGCCCCTTTTCTACTGGATTACAGGCTTTTCTTCTCCTTGGCTGCACCAACAGTTTGCTGGAGTGGTATAAAGGGCAGCTGGAGTGTCATGCTATGGCCTTACTCTGAGGCAAAAGTGCTCCAGAAGAGATTGTATGGCTGTACCTTCATCTCCATCCATTTGATCATCCTTTTCGAAGCTTGCATGAACTGATACATGAATAGAATTACGATGCAAAGCCCTGTACCAGTAAAGGATTTTCAGATTACTTTATCTCTGTCTTCATGCAATCTATGTACAAAGCATATTTTTAGCTTGAATTCCCTTACAATCTGATGGGTGCTGAGGTGTGCAACTTGGTAAACATCTTTCTCTTAGAAAACTTCTAAAAACGATAGGAGAAAATCTATCTTTGATTCAAAAAATAGACAAAAAGTGTGATATAGTACAGCATAATTTGTTATCTTTGGTAGTATTGGATTTATTTTAACTGTGTTAACTAAAACTCTTATAAAAACCACGAGACTATAATTGAAAAATCTAGGAGAGCCCCAACTGTCAGCTAAACTTTATCCTTCACGGAGTTCAGTGTCCAGATTTCCATTAACAAGTGGAAGAAAAGATCCTTGGAAAAAGTTGATGTGTCAAAAGGAGGTCATCTGAAGCAGTTCATGAGTAAGATTTATTGGAATTTTCTTTAATACAGATTTTATTGGTCTCCTTTTAACCTTTCAGGATATTTCAGGTTAAAAAAAGAAAAATGTTGATGAAGTTTATGTACATGTGCATTTGAAGATGAAGAAGGCTTTTAAATTCTAAATTCTGTAACAGCAGCCAAATCTTTGCTCTGTCTGATTTGTAGCATAATTTTACAGCTGTTCTCAGTTAAGCCAATTACTCACAAATCTTTCAAACAACCCTGTGTCAGAAAGCACAGATCAAGCTTCCTCTCATTTAATTATAGCTGCTACACTATATGGTATAATTGGATCTTCAGGAGAATTTCCCTCTATGATAAGAAGCAGCAATCTGGACTCAAAATCAGGTGTAAATTATTAGAAAGGCACTGTAACTATAATTTACTTTGTGTCTGAGAATTGTAGATTCTTTCCAAACTTA
Source organism: Zapornia atra (assembly GCA_013400835.1). Lineage (NCBI taxonomy): Eukaryota > Metazoa > Chordata > Aves > Gruiformes > Rallidae > Zapornia > Zapornia atra. The sequence goes on from VZTU01034694.1 coordinate 17,176, forward strand.
ATGCTCTTCTTTTTTCTTTTTGTTCTTGGTGTTACATCTAGAATTCCCATTTTCCCACTGAACAGCAGAATCCTGGAACTAAGTTGGCCTTATGTCAGCAATTCCAGGTACATCTATGTGGTTTTATTTTTTTTTAATCCTGGAAAATAATTAGAGTGAAACCTGTCACAGAAGCAAGTTCCCTGCAGGAGAGAGAAGGTGAATGCTGGTACGATGTTCCTCATGATGACTTCTGCTGCCTTCAGCATCAGAGCTATGGACGCTGCCCTATGGAGTGTTTGGCCAAAGCGTGTTACAAAGGAGTCTTCAGTGTGATACATGTGCATGTTCAGGGAAAGGAAAAAAAAGCTTTCATTCACTCCAAGGTGCCCTATTGAAAACTGTATTTTTCTTGTCTGTTGTCTGTATCTCTGACAGAGTCTTGGTGCTGTTAGAAATGGGGGATCAGAGATTTAGGTGAAATGTCCCTCATGTTGAGTGTAAACAGGCAAAGTACAATTCAAACCAAACAGGAATGCATGGAATAGTAGACAGACTTTTTATGAAAAAGATTGGTTGTTTGAAGGCACAACAGTACATGATTTTTCTCTATAGAAAATATATAATCTGTGAAATATGGGATTATTGTGAAAATCAAGCATGGCAATTTACAGACGCAGCCTGCACCTTATATCTGACAGGTGATTCTCACTGACCAGGGTGGTTAACTTCTTAACTTGGGTCAATGTGTTAGGCACAGAAATTGAAGTGTATCCTTGTGCACTGATTAGTTTTCCTTTGTCACAAAACTGAAATAATCACCAGGTGACAAATCCACTGTTAAAATGCCTGTGGGACACACAGGATAATTCCAGTCCTAAGGGGCAGTTCAAGTTGTAGCAGGGCTTAGATGCTGAAAGTTTTATTGAGAGAATTTATAGGTGCTCCTTGTTTATGCATTTTACATCACCATGATACTCCCACATGCTTTTATAAGAAAGAACATCCTGAGAAGGCGGCTTTCTCTCATGGACTGTAAACAGCTAGAGATGCTGTTCAGTAATGTTTCTCAGAGGCACCCCAGCAATTTCTAAGTATTCAGGGACTTCACTGTGTCACTTCAAAAAACCCCCCAAAGCCCCACAAAAAAACCCAAACCCAACCAACCAGAAAGGAATAGCAAAATCTAGAAGAAATGGTGCATGGACTGAGAGATCCCCAAAAGGCACTGTCAGTAGAAAATCTTCCTCAAACAGTAGTATTTCCAATGGAATTGTAAACACTACGGGTAGGTCTGATACAACTCGGAGGTTTTGTAAACAGCAGAGAAAGCTATATGAAATCTTTTTAAAAGTTTCCAGTTGTTATGTTGAGAAGTAAATTACAGAGCTAAGCTGGGCACATTCAACCAAAATGTGTTTGAAATGCAAAGAAATGCAAAGTTCAGCACCTGGCAGCAAGGTACACAAGATCACACTTAACAGAAGGGAGGAATGCTTCTGGAATATAGTATATCTGAGTAGCTTTGCAGGATTGTGTTATATATAAGATACTACTGTGTTGAGTTCAATGAAAAATACAAGACCTGAATCAATATTTAGGAGTACAGAGACCAAGGCAATTTGAAAGGGAAACATCCCTTTTCAGATTTAGAAGGCTTAAGCATTTCTAGCATATCACTCCAGGAACAGGTAAACTCACTGCTTGATGTCCTCAGGCCTTTTCCAAAAGACATTTTAAACAACCACAATTTAGCGGATTCAGTTAAATACTCTGGCCTCTTCTAAGCAGTTTTGAAGAGCTCTGAGACTGAGAAGGAGCCAGACAGTGTGATCTCCATATGAATGCTTCTGGCCTTGGTTCCCTTCAAACCTGAAGCAATCCCATTCAGCAGTCCCTGGGCAGAAGTAAGAAGAGCAAGTGGAATTTACAGCTCGGTTTGAAAAGTAACTTCATTACCACCCAGAAAAGCATGGCTTAAGCTGTCTCTAGAGCAACCAGGTTTGGACATGGTGTTGAGTATCAGTGGCCAGCTCCAAAGAACTGAAATCAGCTTAAGCTGTTCAGAGAATTGTCGTCTTCAACCACGAAAGGTGGAATGAACAACACAAGAAACATGAGACCTGGGAATAAGTGATGAATAAAATAAAGCTGTTTGGTTTATTGGAACAACAGTATACTGTATAAATAAACAATTAGAACCATTTCTATAATTCTGCTATTTGTAGCTTGTAGATCTTGTTGCAAAGGGACTCACCCTTCCTTCACAGTCTGCATTTGAAGTAGATACTGGTATGTGGGGAGACGGTTTGAATTGGCGGGCAGATGTATGAGCAGTAAAAAAGCTCTTCTAACTCTCTTAGTCCTATGATTCTATAATTATTCAGCATCCATCTGTCCTGAACTCTTCACAGCTTCTCAGCAGCAACACTTCCATGCACGTCTTCTCTGCCTCATTCAAATTTCTGCTCTCTGCTTTTGGATCTTTCTCTCATACAAGTCAGAAACTGGCTTAAATTGCCACAGTATACAGCTATTATTTGTATATTTTATTTTGGCTAGAAAACACAGGCTTTACCATGTTAACAAGTACAGTAAGGTTCTCCTGAAAGGCATCATTTAATACTAAGAATTCTCTGAATTGTAGTTTGAATGAAGGATGTCTTTGAATATGTCTGAAATAGCAGCTCTTACCCAGTAGATAACAATGCTTTTGGAGGTTTCTATTCTCACTACCAGAAAGATGGCAGATGTCTGTTCCCTGCTGCAGTCAAGATATAACCAAGTATAACGTTCATAGGGACTTAATTTTGTAATAAATCAAAGCAGTTTTGGCAAATGCTACTAGAAGAGGCTATTTCTCATTTAAATCAGTTTATCTCTGTGTCAATGGACTATATTAGAAAATGTGTATGTAAAGTCTTCCCTAGTTAAAAAAATCCACAATTAACAAAACTGTCATTCCAAATAAATTTATCTCAAGAGATTTGTAGCTGTTAATTATAAATAGCTTTACATTTCTTAGGAAAAGGAAGAAGATATAATTGTCTCCCCTCCCCCCAGTTTCTTATAGCTTATTTCTGTTATGCCTAAGCCAGTTCTGAAGATCATTCTGTTTTTTCACTCAGGCCTAATTCAGTCAGGTATGTGCTAGAGTTTAAGCAAGTGGATAGGCACAGTGAACACTCATGGAGAGTATCTTGAGGCATCTGCACTAAGGTTGCAGGAATAATATGGCTGTTTATGTGATGATAATGTGGCAGCTGGATTGGGGAAATCTTGACGATAAACATAGGATTAGCTAAAATCAGTTTTTTGAGTTTATTGATTCTGAAATTATTAAGCATATGCATTACTTTGGGTAGAACTAAGCATTTTGTTTGATGCAAACTGGATCATCCCAATTTGGGAGCATTTGTAATAAAGCTAAGGAAACAGAAGGCTAGAATCACAATACAAGCGGCACCAGTGGAGATTCCCTGCCCAAGATCACCTTGGTTAACACTTCACCAGTGGTCAGGGGTTCACTTCTTTTCTACATTTTAAAGCCACCCAGACTTAATCACTATTCCTTTCCAGTTTGTCTGACTGACTTTTTTTTCCACTTTACAAGGATGGTTCAAATGCTCACTGGGAGTGGTAGGGATGAGAAGGAACAGGCAGATGTACAGACAGTCACAGGTGGTGGCTAGGGTAGTGCTGGTCATGTAGGTCATTGCTGTGAATCACAAGAATTATCTTTCAGGTATAATGGTTGCATATGCTCAATGGTTTGAAATGTCTGCACCAGAGGACAACATGCAGGTATCCAGTGATGCTCCTTTGCCAATATTCTGCAATATTCTGGGGATGGGAATGTTGAAGTTAGAAAAGTGATGCCAGCTGTCCTTGTGGCTTTCACTGCTCTCTGGGATCACTGTAGGCACATCCTCTGGTGAGACACTAATAGAAACCTGATGCAAATTAAACTGAAGACAAAGAACCAGCTGTTTCTACAGAATGAAAGCCCTCTGATTTGTGTTGAGCCAGGTACAAGGGAAGACTTGGTTATAAGTTTATGGGCCCTGTGCTTTCATTAGCATTTTCTTTTTCAGAACAATTCAGGGCCTTTCTCTGCTCAGCCCGCTGGCTCTGTCAGGGTGCAGTGAGGGATGGGGAGCCAGGGGGGATCCCAGGGTGGGACCAGGTCCTGTGGGAGGGTGGTCAGGGCCATAGGGACTATTGGAGTGCCCTGACAGACTCATTATTTAAAAACCAGTTCAGAACTATTCTACTATGTAATCCAAAGAAGAAACAGACTTCAATATTCTGGAAAATGATGAAAAACACGGGTGGAAATGTTCCTATTTCCTTATTTCAACTGATCCTGACGTCCTTTAAGAAGTTTTTGGGCAGCTATGAAAGGGTTAGGGGTTTTTATAAGAGGCTGAATTTCCTCTCTGACTGAAAAAAGCTTTAATTGAGTGCAGTATATTGCTACACTTCTCTTCCATAAAGAGAAAAAGAGCTGAGACTTTTTAATAAGGTTCTAGTAAATTTCCCACTTTTGTTTAGTGCTTCTTTCTCTTTTAGGCTTGAAACTTAAAATCATGTGGCTGGTGGACTGGAGGGCCGCCCAGGAGCCCAATGCTCAGCAGATCAGCGCATGGTGGCTGTGGCAGTCACGCCCATTTGCTTGGGAGTAAATTTACTGTCTGCATTTTTAGAAGGTGGATTGCTCTGATCCTGCAGCACTTGCAGTTCTTCTGGGATATAGTCGATGGAGTCATGCCAAAGATCAGCTGTAGGTAAGTTATGATGTCTGCAACCCCATAGTGAGTGGGGGTTTTTTTCTTGATTTACAGAAGAGATTTTATACAAACATGCTATGTGAGTGTGTCCACATCTTAACTATTGATTCTATTGGCCCATTTCAGTCAGGTTTAGAAGATAGGTAGAGATGTCAAAATTACTGTATCTCCACAGGTTTCATATAAGTAGGCAACCAGACAGAGGAAAGAGGAAAAGACTGCAGGATGATCTCGTTTCTTGCCAGATAATCCACGCTGATGAAAGTCACTGTGCAGTAAGTCATATGAATCTTATAACTGCAATTGATAATACTTGAATAAACAGTATCTTGAAAATAAAATAGCTATATAGTTTTATCAAAATTTCAGTAAATGGGCTTCAAACCCATTAGACTATATGTTAGCTCCAATAATGGCTTACATTGAAAATAATGACATGAAAACTAACCTCAAAATCTTGCTATACATATCCATATTATAATCTTGCCATTATGAATTAAATGCTTCAGCAAGTTTGTGAGAACATTTAAAGATTATTTAATTCAGGAAAGAAACAACATTGTTTATACCACAGCTGAAGGTAAAACTCTCTTCCTTAGTGTTATGCCAGATGTTTTTTCTTCTTGATGCTACTGATGTGCCATGTTCAGAGCTTGCTTTTCGGAGTAGCTCACGTGGGCAAGAGGTAATTTAATGGTAATTAGACAATGCACTACTTTTAAAAATTCTAAGTACTAACCTTTTGCTGAAAGCTGACAATGAAAAACGTTCAATTCAAAACAGCTACTTAGAATTTACAGGGTTTTGTTAGCTTTTAAGAAAAATGTAAGAAATTAAAAGAAAATCTGGCTTTTGCACTAAGGAATAAAAACCAATTAACACACCACATTTTGAATTATATTAGAACTAGAAATGCTCCACAGAAATTCAGTGGTGAAAAAAACCAGCTGGTGATGTGACCTGTGTTATGCTGGCTGCACTGGCTTCCCTTCTGAATGGAACAGTACTGCTAAAACCTTCACTCACAGAAAAAGCTGAGGGGATGGGAAACTAGTGGGAAACTGCAATTTATTCAACTGATCTTTTGAGGAAAATACTTTTTTCATTTCAACAATTCTTTTTAATTTATTCAGTGAAATGCTGGGTAAAAAAAAGGAATGAAACTTTTTAACTTTGACAAAATAAACAGCTTAACTGCCTAAACAGCTTATTTAGAGATTAAAGTGTGACTTTGGAGTCTTACTGTTTATATGGCTTAAATTGGAAAATAATGTAATGTGAAAGTTGAAAAAGTCCCTTTCTTTCATCTCTAGATAAAAAAAGATGCTTCACAAATTTCTGGAGACAAACATACGGCCATCTAGCGCAAGCAGAGTGAGGTAGGCTTTGCTAGTATTTATATTTACTATTTATATTTATGGTGTCTCAGTGGAATTACTTATGGAGGTATATTCATTAAAGGTGTGAGAGTTTACAGGTGTCTCTTTGGGTGGTGAGCGAATGCCTGAGAAGTTGCTCAGGCATTGGTCATGAAGTCTGATCTGACATATTAGTTACAGCTGAAGTCATTAACTAGATAACTCTTTTGGGGTCAGAAAGAATGGTGGTGTGGTGGATGTGTTCTGTAGTATTTGCTTTGTGTTCTGGTGAATGGAAGGGGAAGTCTTTGAGGAGCAGGTGTTGGTAGACCACTGAGTGTGACTTTGGGGCTCTGCTTGCTGGAGGCGTGGAATGAACCGCTGCAGCTTCAGTCCTCTGCTTGGTAAGTGTTGGGTGCTTGTTTTTTTCTTTATATCTCTTATTAAAGCTTCTTTTTCTCAAGAGGTTAATATTTTTCCTCATCTCTAAAGTAAGGTTCAGCTGTTTGGGTAGCTATTGAAGTGGCTTCTGATATAGGCTTTATCTTCTGTGGTGCAGAAAGAGATAAAAATACCAAAGATTTTTTTTTCAGGTTCTCTGATCTTTATTTAGCCTGTGTTTTGTAAAACTCTATTTCACTTCAAAGAGTGCTCTGCTTGCATAAGAACATAGGTGAGCCGTTTTAAAGAACAGGTTTTTTCTGCACTAGATGAAGAGACTGATGCTTTTCCTAGTGTGTTGGGCTGTGTGTTCAGTGCTGTGGAAATGGTTATGTGACTAAGAGGTCTGTTAAATTTGTGTTAATCTTTGAGTTTTCACAAGTGCAATGTTTTGATTTGTTTGAGTATTCAGCAAGCTGACTTTTAAAACTGTAGGTAAATGTTATGGTGCAGTTAAGACATAAAAGGATATGTGCTTAACTAAATATTAAACAGAACTTTTGCTTTTCTCACAAAATTGTAAATGGAAACCAATTATGTGGTCACTCCTGATAAAATTCAGGTATATTGTATTTTAATGTGAAAAAGTGATGTTTTTGCAGCATCACTTCTGAGTTGTACAGTTGTGTCTTTCTCCCTACCAGTAACTTTGCAGTCTTTTTATTCAGAACGGCAGGCAACTTAAAGGACTCATTTAATGTTACTCAAAATCTTGAAGTCTTGACAATAAAGGCAAAAATCAAGTTCTATGGCTTCAAGTGGCCACCAAGTTTTTCAAATGTTAATATTGAAACACAATTTGTCTTCTTGCACAGCAAAGTTCTGCTGTAAAACTATGAGGTTCAGCTGTGATCAGATTGATGTGCAGGGCTATGAGGCCACTCTTTCTTTGATGGTGAGTTTGATGTAGGTGTCTGTTAGGTTTTTTTGGTATACTGGGCAGATTTTTTTCATCTCTAATACTGCTGGTGAAGGTGGTAAGAAATAATACCTTTTTTCCTGATTGTTGTGCCCGTGCTCCTAAGGGCTCAAAAGCAGGAGCTAGAAGGAGAGGGTAGGGGCTGGCAGGCTGTCCTGCATCACGCCAGTGAATCAGATGAGGCCAAGCAATGGGCTGCCTACATCAAAGGTGACTTTGTGGTTAACTGAAGCTGCTTTGTGGTAAGCTTCAGCAGACAAATGGGTTCATGTGTTTGCTTGTATAAAGACTGTCTTAGAACATCAGCACTTGAAACAAATGCTTTGCTTTGCGGAGAAATGAGTTTGAAACAGCCGTATGAAGTGTAAATAACTTGGGGAATTGGAGGCTGCATAGGTGACTCTTTTCTTTTACGATTTGTGTTAAACCTGTTTAATTTTGCAACTCCTTTTATTCTTACTGCACGTAGCCCAAGAGGGGAGTAACAACAATTTTCCTTGAAACACAACAGTCTAAAATACCAAGTTGTTAGTTGAAACACACGAGGTGTGTGTGTGTGAAGGGTATGAATCATTTGCTACTTGTCCTGTAAAGTGTTGTAAGAACTTAACTGCAAAAGTACTTACAGCTAAGAGCTGGAATTAAAACTTTGGGCAGGTGGGGAGGAAGGACAGTTCTGCCTTTAAGTCAGCTACATTCAGTAAACTCTGACTGCTTTCTGTAGTTCTGATGAGGCATAAGCCCTGCCAATGGAAAAATCAGGTGTTTCTATTCTGGACTTCATTAGCTGTGTTCCCATCACATTACCTGTGGATGGTACTTTCAGCAGCTGGCTAAAGCACAACTTTGAGATGGTAAGTGGTATAAAAATAAAGAAATACATCCAAGACCTGTACTGTGTATTCCCTGAAATGCCACTTTCTTGGGGAGGTACAGAGCTGGATTTGACAGAAGCATGTTTTTGCATGCATGGTGGTTTTATCCATGTGTTTGCAAATGGCTTTGCAGTTTGACTAGACCTGCACTAATGGTGTCATGAAATGTAGCAAATGTTGGTTAGTAGATGTTTGTATTTATTCATTAAATACAAATTCAGGTTTCAGCAAAAATCAAACCTCTGAAAATCCTGAGGTATAAAGGGACTTGCCCCAATTTTACCTGTCCTGTCTGAAGCTGGTCGTGGATGCAGGTAGTTCTGTTTGCACTGAGTGTAGTGCTATCTGTTTGGTTGGGGTTGTGTGGCACTACTGTGAGACCTAGATAAAACAAGATGCCTCAGGTTCTCAGTGTAATGTTTTTAGATGTGTGTGCTTTACATCTGAGAAGACTCAGTATATCCTGCTGAAGCACTGGTTGCAAGTCCTCACAGCAGAGATCTGTGAGTGAACCTCCAGTTTGATCACTGAAAAGATCAGCAGGACCTCAGGTATAACAAGGGCAATTGGGAAGCATTAGTGTCAAGTGGCCTATGGCACCGTGGGAACCTACATGACTATGAAGCTCATTGTGCAAAAGCTTATCTCCTTGGGTGGATGAAGGCGGGCAATAAAGATGGTGTTGGGCATTGCTTAAAGAGACCGGAGTTGAGAGGGAAATGAAATTCTGTTACTTGAGTACTGCTTAACTTGGGCATCACCTGGGCAGCCTTAATTTTTAGCTACTAAAGCTCTGTATCTAAACTTCTCAGTGAAAAAAGTGCTTTAAAAAGGAAGATCTGTTATGCTGATAAGAAAATAAATCCAGCGGATCGTTGTTATGTAGGAGATTAATATGTAACTGTGACAATGTTGAGATTTTTATGTGATTCTTAAAGGTGAGAGTGTGCATGAGCAAGGTCAGATATTAAACAGAAGTGTTTGATGCCATCTCACCATACTGTTTGACCAGAATACAGGTTTTATGATGACTATGCTGAACTGTAACTGTCTTGGTTATGCATTGCTGCTCGTGAGCAGGGCTGGAGAATTTCATACATGAGTACAAAGCATTTTTGGTGCAGCTGCAATTCAGGAGCTGGATAGTTGGTCTGTATAGATATAATTTGTGTCTCTGAGCTGTTAACTCAGTGCATCAACTTGAGCAACCTATTTTCTTTGGAAGTAACTGTGGAGCCTGGTGGGTTGACAGAGCTCTTCAAGGCAGCCATGGCTTTATTTTAGGTGGGGGAATGAAGCTGAATAGCTGAACAAATGATTAGGAAAGGCAATGAGTGTTTGTCACAAGATATTGCTATGCTCACAGTGGTTTTGATGTGCTGTCAGCTGATGCTGTGCACTTGCTGTCATAGAGTAGTGTGAGGGGATGAGGGCAGGTAGATACCTTCACTGCCTGGCTGGTGCTTCCCTGGTATAGACTTTTGGTCACAGAACTGGGGAAAGCTGCTCCTCTCTGCCCCTCCTCAAGTCTCCTTTTGCCTCTGGTTTCTGATGAAAACCTTAAAGCCACCAATTTCCTCCCCAGACATAACTCTTACGGTTGTGGCTAGTGATGCTTTAACAGTTGACACTGCTACAAAAGTAACTTACTTAATGAAAGATCTCAAGAAAATTAACAGACCCGGAGAAGAAAGCCTTTCTGAACTATTTAAAAAACCAAATCAAACAACAAAACCAAACCCAAGTTGTAGAAAAGTCATTGTTCCACAACCAGCAAACCATGGAACAGGACTAATGGAAAATTTCAAGCCATTTTCCAAACCATAATTTGCACTTGAGTAAAAAAAAAACCAACAACAAAAAACCAACAAAAAACCCCAATGTTTTGTCTCAAAGAGATGAAAAGGCCAGGTGTATTACCTCTTCATGATAGTAAAATAGAACTGGTTTGAACTGTGACTGGGTGTAGATTTTAATAGTCTCTATTTTGAATGTTATGATTAATTAAACTTCAGAAGTACAGCTGAACAATGAAATTGATTATCCTGGATTTCAGATTTGTACTGTGATTATCCGAATGAGCTATGCTGAGCCATGAGCCCAGCATTTATCCATTTTTAATAACAACATGGAATTTGCTACTTCTATTTATTTGTCTATAAACTTATGCAGTCAAATCCTTTCTCCTACATGATGTCCTTGAGGTATTGCTGAAGACTAAGCTGGAAATGACTAGGCAAATTAACAGGTGACAGAAGTACTGTGTTTTCTTTGTTGCTTGTTGGTGACAAGACAGCTGTCCTTACTGAACCTCCCTGACTAATTTACCAAACTCACTGAATAACTATGTCCTCAATGTGTTACATGATCCAGTTAGCTCAGTCACTTTCATTTCTTGAGAAAATGATAGTCTGACTAATTCTTTTGTTTTTCTTGAGGTTTTACAAGTAATTTAACATCTTGTAAAGATTAATGTCTCAGAAATGTCATTTTGTTCTTCACTCTAATCTGATAACTATTCTTTTCATTTGGCAGCAGGAGCAAATTAGTGAATTTCAGCTAATGCAGTAATATGTCTTCCTGGATACAAATTTGCCTTTGAGCACTTTCTTTTTAAGTGGAAAGATTTTAACTGTAGTAAATATTACTACTGAAAGAAACAGAATTCTATCCTATCACTTTTCTGCCTCCAATGGTCCATTACAGAAGTTACTAGAGGCAGTTCATTTGACTGTTGCATTAACTCTGAAATATTTTTGTGCAGACCGCATTGGATTTTGAAACTGAATAGATCCTGCCAGTCTGACATGCTCTTAGATGCTTGTAACAGATTTTCAAGAATAAATCTTATTAGTTTGGGTTTTCATTGTTTTCAGAGAAATCTAAAATGCCAGGAAGAATAAAACTCATTCACAAACTGGCTTTAGTTATCTAAGACGAAAATCATTAAAATGTTATTCACTGTATTGAAATAATTTTTGTGTCTATTTTGGCTTAGGCATTAACCTCAGATGCACTGAAGCTTTTGTCATTCTTAATTTGTGAAATAATATTTCACTTTTAAAATACACATTTTTGTGTATAAAATCTGACATTTTCCCCTTAAGCATTATTTATGTGTGTGTATCTTATGGATTCCATTAAAGGGACCTGAACAATTTCCAAAAGCCCTCAGTTACTTTTTTCTGTCACTTTAAATGGATGAAAAAACCTAAATGGAAAAAGAACCAGGTGTTGCCTAGGTAACTGCAATATTCACACCTCTGAGTCTAAATGACACTTGACCTTACTGTTGCTACATATTTATACTTCTAATTGACTCTTAAAATTTATATATTGGGGTGAGGTTTTTTGTTGTTATGGTTTTTTTAATTAAAGTTAGCCTGATCTCTCTCTGTCTATGTCCTGTCCTCTCCTCTTCTCCCAGATGCATACACATCTGACTTTGCATGACAGGAGTGCTAATACGACCAAAGGGCTAGAGAAAGGTGTCTTTGAGTGTGCTGGTGGAAGTAGACACTCATAACTTTAACTTTCTGGTTACCACATATTAATGTATGCATTTATATATATGATTTTGATGGGGTTTGTTAGAGAATTAGGCAGGTGCTTTTTTAAAAAAAACTTCTTACTAAACACATAATCTAATTAGTTTTAGGAAATTGAATTATACTGATTGCATTTCCTCTTGGGATGGAGTTGCTCAGATCTATATCAGCAACTCCTTGACTCTGTCTGCAAATCAGTACTACAAAAGAGCACTCGTTTTTCATCTCAAGTACTGGCTTCATTTGCAACATAGCTAGAGAAAAAACTATGAAGTGTATCAGCTGCATGAGGTACAGGGGGATAGGAGTTTGAGTGGTTCGTAACAGCCAGGCAGTAAAGATCTTAAATGGAGCAAGTCTGAAACTTTCTGAATGAGGAAGAACACTTAATGTGCAGTCACTGGTGCATGGAGGATTACTTTTGTTTCTCCTGTTTGTGTCTTGCCATTATTTCCTTGTCCTCTGCCCCATCATGAACAGTGGCATTTGTCTATTAGCCTGTTAAAGAACCTGTAGGAGTATGAGGCAAGAGAAGTCAGTGGTCCTAGAAATGGAAGACTCCAGTCTGGTGTTTGGGTGCAGCAGCCTGCTGCGTCTAGTATGGGGGTGGGTGGGGAAACCCTCCAATGCTGCCACTAAGGTTTTGTTTACTTGAGATTTCAGCCAAATTTCATTTTCTCAGCAAAAATCTTGCATTGAAAGTAAAAAAGCAAACACATTTTATGGAGACTTTTGCAAAGGTGAAACTAAATAACTGCTACTGTGCTTTACAGCATTGTCACTGCTCAAATGCAAAGAGTGGGAGAGCCTGATGATGTATGTGTATATATATTTTCAATAACCAATGAAGAGCTCAAGTTTTATAATCTGACTATATAAATAATTTGGTGGAAGCTGTTTTATTTGTGCTTGGAATGTTGGCAGTGTATGTCTTTATAATGTATATTCCCTGGATATTGCTGATTGAAGTGCACTAACTTTTCTGTGTGATTCCTTTGATTATATCCTGTGAGGAAATTGCCTATTTTCAACCACTCATCTCTGCTTTGTTGCTCTCTAAAGAGCTTCCCATGGCTAATGCTGAAGGGAAGGAATCTACCATCCATTGTTTGTATGTGTCTCTGGAAATACAATGAGATTTCAATACCTGCAAAGTGGCAGAGGATCCACCAGCGTGATTCTTCCTCTGCCCATACCTTTCTGCCAAGAGACTAGTGCTACTATCTTTTGAGGTGTGATAGCTTTAGAATGCCCTTGAAAATTTTCTCATTAAGCATCTGTCTCAGCCCTACAGTTAAAGTCTCAAAAATGACAGATCACCATTTTTATTAGCACTGTGCATTCCTGGTCTGCAGGTCAGGTAAAAACTTCACTTTTCCCCTTGTGCTTTTTTCATTCTAAGCTGTGTTATGGTGCCTGATGAATTTAGTGTAAGCAATGCTATGGAACTCTACTTCATTTACATAATACAGTGTAATAATAAAGTAAAATTTACCTTGCTACCTGATACTCAATTTAACTGATTATGAAAAAAGGATAATCTTGTATGTTTCATGAAAACTGCAAAGATAAAAAAAACCCCAATAAACTGTGAGCATGGCTATAATCACAGAACATTAGGAGTTGCAAGGGACCCTGAAGGATCATCTAGTCCACCTCTCCTGCCAGAGCAGGATCCCCTAGACTAAATCACACAGGAATGCATCCAGGTGGGTTTTGAATGTCTCTAGGGAAGGAGACTCCACAATCTCTTAGCAGTCTGTCCCAGTGCTCCATCACCCTCACAGTGAAAAAGTTTCTGCTTACATTCACATGGAAGTTCCTATGCTCCAGTTTGTCCTATTGCCCGATGCCCCTTGGCTATCACTGAGAAGAATATGGCTCTGTCCTGACTCTCACCCTTTATTTATTATAAACATTAATGAGATTACCCCTCAGTCTCCTCTAAGCTAAAGAGACCCAGCTCCCCCAGCCTTTCTTCATAGGGAGTGGAACACCTTCCTTTAATCATCTTGGTGGCCCTGTGCTGGACTCTTTCAAGGAGTTCTATGCCCTTCTTGAACTGTGTAGCCCAGAACTGGACATAATATTCCAGGTACGATCTCGCTAGGGCAGAGTAGGGGGAGAAGAGGACCTCTCTTAACCTACTAACCACACTCCTCCTAATACACAACAGGATGCCCTTGGCCGCTTTAGCCATGAGGGCACATTGCTGGCTCATGGTCATCCTGCTGTCCACCAGAACACCCAGGTCCCTCTCACCTACACTGCTCCCCAACAGGCCAGTCCCCAACCTATACTGATACCTGAAGTTCTTCCCTAGATGCAAGACCCTGTGCTTGCCCTAGTTAAATCTCATTAAGCTTCTCCCTGCCCAACTGTCCAGCCTGTCTAAGTCTTCCAGAATGGCAGCACAGCCCTCCGGTGTGTCAGTCACCCCTCCCAGTTTTGTGTCATCAGCAAACTTGCCAACAGTAAACTCTATTCCTTCATCCAGGTCATCAGTGAATATATTGAATAGTACTGGTTCCAGTACCGACCCCTGAAGGATTCCACTAGATACAGGCCTCCAGCTAGACTCGTTGGCATCTTCCCTTCAACCAGCTCTCAATCCATCTCACTACTTGACCTTCCAGACCACACTTCCCTAGTTTAGCCACAAGGATGCTGTGGGTGATGGCGTCAAAAGCTTTATTGAGGTCAAGGTAGACCACATCTGCTACCCTACCATTATCTATCCACATGGTTATATCCTCATAAAAGGCTATTAGTCAAACATGACTTCCACTTGGTAAAACCATGTTGACTGCTCCTAACAACACTCTTATCCTTGGTGCTGTCTCTAGGCACATCAAGGATAAGTTGTTCCATCACATTCACAGGGATGGAAGTGAGGCTGATGGGTCTGTACTTACTCAGGTCCTCCTTTTTTAAGACTGGAGTAATAATGGCAATTTTGCACAAGAGTTGCTTATGGAATTTTAATATTAAACTTAATCATCACAGAACTTCAACTGTGTCTTATTTGGGAAGCTCTTTTTAGATTGTAATCTAAGTGGAATTTTAGTCTTAATAAAATGAACCAGGAAATAAGATCCTTTTTCTTAGTCTACCTCTGTATCTTCAGGGACTTCTGTTTAAGATCCCCTGTACATAAGGGAGTGTAATGAGATAGTAAAAAATGAAGGAGCTGAAAAGCTGTGACTGTACAGAAAGATGAAATGTAGATCTTCTAGCACATCTGGTCTCTAGAGCTCACTTGCTTGAATGTTCCTTTCTCCAGCATCATGCCCTGATATTTTCAGGCATTCTTAAACCTGGGACCCTCGTGTGTATGAGGTAATGCTTCTGTGCCTGACAGTAGCAAGCACAAGGTGTAGTCTTAACAAGACTTTGGGCTCTAGACATCTCATACCAGAGGGACTCTGCAGTTAATTCCTGTGGAGGAGGCTCTGTATTTATTGTATAACATACTAGCTTGACTCATGTGCCAGTTAAGTGACTTACTGCCGTAACTGGATTTTAGGCCTGTTGAGTAAATGTATCTCCCTCAGCCAAGTATTATCTATTTATAACGTGATGGTTCAATTTTCTCTTGGCCTGGAATTTCTATTCTGTCTCTTCCAATTTATATCCAGCCTTTGCTGTATTGCATGTTATTCATAATCCTATGTTTAATCAGTCTGCAACTAACCTTTAAAATCCATTGCTCCGTTGTCATGTGAAGGGTTAGGAATGTTAATTTTTCATCTCCTCACAAGGACTATCTGTCAGGGCTCTAATCCTTGAAGATGTTGCTAGAAGCATTTCAAGGCGTTCTGTGATGGGTGCTCTCCTTGCAGCAAGTTGCTGCTTTGTTAGGCTCTTTCCCGAGTTAAGATTTGGTCTTCATGAGGTGTCTCAGAATCTGTTTTCCATTCTTGCCATGTAAATGATGAGTTGTTACTACTTTATGTGAATTTGATGCTATTTCAATAGCAAACATAACTTGTATCGTGGTAAAATGAAGCACTGAGGGCCCACCCCTCCCCACCCCCCCGCAATGACTTGTGTTTTTGTCATGGAAATAGTTTGTAGTTCACTTAACTGTGCAAAATCTCAAAAGTAACACTGCAAATCCAGCTCTGACTCAGCTGGTAGCCTGTGGGTTTATGTCCGTTCTGAGCAGGCTGGTAGGTTTGCATGTTTCTGGCTAAGCTTTGTTCTCAGTGTCTGTGAGAGAGAAATCATCAGAAAATGAAACCAAAGCTATCCTCCTCAGATGTCCCTTAACTCAGACTAATCCTGTCCACCACAATGGCCTGCCTGAATGTTCTCCCATGCTGCTAAAGCACTTTTGAGAGACACTGGTGATATGATGCTTTTGACACCAGACGTGTGGTGCTTGGCGTGCAGAAACTTCAGCTTTTTGCCATTTTGTCAATGTTTTTCATTCTTAACCTTACCAGAAATTTTTACCACCTCTGCTTCATTTTTGTGTAGGAGATAATAGCATGAAGAGCCAACTTGCATAATGATTACCATCATATGTGAATACTTCTATTTTGTTCTTTTTAGCTTA
The DNA here is from genome assembly GCA_013400835.1 of Zapornia atra. NCBI lineage: Eukaryota > Metazoa > Chordata > Aves > Gruiformes > Rallidae > Zapornia > Zapornia atra. The sequence goes on from VZTU01034694.1 coordinate 33,647, forward strand.
TTCTAAAATACTTTTTAAAGGGGCTGTGTGACTCAGTAAGTTATAAAAATGCCACAACACAAAAACTTCCATGTTTGTACATTTCTATAGAAGGTAGCTTTAAAAATAAGTTGTTGTCTGGTACTTATTAAAAATAAATTATTATAAAGTATTGATTGCAATGAGATCTTCTAAGGCATTTGTCACATTGCTGTTCCAGACTCCCTTTCTTTTCAGCTCCTTCCTACGCATCTCATGATTTTAAATCTTAAACCCTTGCAATAAGAGTTAACTCTTTGATATGACTCTCTTGCTTCAACAAAAAATAGACCACACACCATGAAAACTGGAAAATAACTGCAAAATGACTTGGTAGAAGAATACTATCAAAGATAAGTAAAGTATCAGTGCCAAAACTTATATAAGCAGTCACTCTGAGAGAATAGGAAGTTGTTATTGAAATTTTTTGGGTGTAGACAAGTCTAGAGCCAGCTGTCTCTCAGTCTGGTAGAACTGTAAGCAGGTATGAGGCAGTGTGTTAATAAGAAGAAAAAATATTTTTTTGGTGTAGTGGTCAAAGGCCTAGCTCTCTACCCCAAGTAGCATACAGAAGTATACCATCCCCCTTCATTTCTTAGGGGAATTAAAAGGAATGATGTTTCTGTTGTGGAGAAAATGGATGAACTTTCCCAAGTATATGACATAGATACTAGGACCAAGTATTTTATTAACTTTTCTATTTCTACAGACAGTAAAAAAATATATATTTGACTTGATGGATGGGGAAGTTAAACATGAAAAAGGAAATATTAAACCAGCATACCTCTATATACAACAAGTAGCATTGTATGTCTCAGAACTTCATCTTAAAATAAAAGATTTGCTAATTCGCTTTACCATGTTCACTTGTCTCCTTTCAGCAAATTTAGTATTTTTAAACTCCTGAAAGGTGGAAATGGTCATACAATTGCCATCTGGGAGCATCACTCAAAGGCAAGGAGAGGCAGCTGTTTCACCTCTAACTTTTAAACACTAGAGCATTACTCATGTTCTGAGCTATTACTTGGAAGAAAACTCATTTGCACCTACTGTCTACTGGAAAAAAAAACCAACCCTCCTAACTGGCTAGCTGTTGCTTTTTTTAACCCAGTATTCTCAACACCCTTCATGTCATTGGGATGGTCTATGACTAAAAGTCATCAAACAGGCTAGTAGCTGTGCTCTTGGAGAGTGCAGTGAAGTTAGCCACAAAGATGGTACCAGTGACTTGAGTTACTGTTGTCTGCATTACCACAACATAACATAATTTGCTGGTGTCTCTCAAGTGTTAATGAGCCATGGTGAGTTTAGGCCAGGCTGTAGCAGGAGTCATGTGGAAATGGACTAATACATAAACCATGTCTTCATCTCTAATACCTTACTATCATCTTTTGTTAATACTCCTAAACATGCTCATTGTGGTCACTTCTCAGCTGTACCACAGCCAGCTCCTTGTACCTGTTTTGATTTTTCACCGGTCTGCTTTCTTATCTGTCTGACAGATGATGATCTCTGCTTCATTGTTTTATCTCTCTGCTAGCCGTAATTCCTCTTCCTTCTCTGTTGTAGTGTTGAGTCTTCCCTTCTTCCACTTATCTCTCCTTGCTCTCCTTACTCTGTCTCTTGGTGGAGCTACTCTTGTCCTACCCAGGTCAAACCAAGCTGGTATTTTTGCCATTGCTAGTGCTCCCTTGCTGCACTCTGGTAGCTCTGAGCCAGAGGTTATTTACCTGGACGGTTAGTTTTATGTTTCCTTGGAAACAGTAGTTGAAAACTCTGATGAACTCAACAATCTTCATAATATCACATTCTCAGGTATTTTATTTAAAATAGTCCTGGAAATGCATCGTGTTAGGAGGCAGTGAAATTAAAGTAATTTCTGGTCTAATCTCTTGCTTCTTTTTCACTTAGTTTTTTGATAATTTAGTAATAGCCTAATAACTGGGGAGTTCTGAACCTAAGAATGAGCATCTAAACCTGAAACTTTAAGCCTTAACTTTAAATTTTTTTTCTGCCTTCACTCTCTGTTATCCATATAGTTATCTGAAAAAGATCTCTGAAGTTAATCACCCTCAGGAAACTATTGATAAGATTGCTGCAGGGTCACTACAATGGATTTGTGCTTTCCTCTGTGTTCCTAAGACATCTTTCTAACTGGTTGTTAGGTTTCTTTTCCATCATGAATAAAGAGTGATGCCATCTGTGTGCCATGGGCTATAGAAAACTGGGCCTGCTATCATTAGAGGATAATATCAATAACACATCTTCTCTAGGTTAGGTGTCAGCTGGTTTGAGCCCTGCTGAGTCAGCAAATGCAGGTAAGTACGACTACTGATGACAGTAGAAAAGGATTCTCTCTGAGTTACTTCTCATTACTTTTTTGCAACTGCACCTCTGTCTGTGGAAAAGTCATGGATCTCAACACTGCACAGGAAAAGCTTGCAGCTGTGTAGGTACATATATAAAGCTGTAACCTATTGTCTCCTGAAATAGTTTTAAACTATGATGTTATCCTGCTCTTAACAGGTATTTTGACACAGGAATCTCTTTTTGATCGTTTTACCTTTAACTGATGAATTTTTTAAAACAATTGATGCTGAAATATGATGACATATTTGTCACCTCAGATATCTTAAAGTGTCAGAATACTACAATCATCTGGAAAGTGTCAGGATGCACCCTCTGATTAGTTAAGCTTGATGGCTCAGAACGTTTTAGCCAACAAAGCTTATCCTTTGGAAGGAAAGGGGAAATGAACTTAGGATTTTCATTAACTGTGACATTAGATGAGAGAGTAATGCTCAAGAGATGGGAGGTGGAAAAGATCATGTTATCCTTGCCAAACACTTCTCTGCTTCCTATCTGAAGTTACAAAGACAAGCAGAATATTTCTGTTGCTGAAAATATCCGTTGAAATACAATAGATTTGCACAGCTGAGCTGAACAAATGGTTCAGCAATTGTATTCCTTCCAACCATGCAGAAAAAAATGCTTTGGAAACATATTGGGGAAAATGAGTCAAATCTATATAAAGAATTTGGAGGGGAAAAATAAAAAGAATTATAGCCTACAGACTCTTTTCTGATAGTTTACTTGCTGTTGTCCAGAAAGTTTAGTTTTTTACAGTGTTGAAGACTAATAAACATGTTTGGCATGGGTGTTTTGTGGTGGTGGGTTATTTTTGTTCATGTGGGATTTTTGTGTGGTGCTTGATTTTTTTTCCTCCCGAAAGTGCCTGCTGATGTCAATGAAAAAACTGACTTAAATGGGACTGGATGTGGCCTGTGCTCTATCCCCATTTGAGGAGAAAGGCTCCCTGCATTTATTATGCTTTGTAGCTCACAAAATGGAAAAATAAAAGTTATGTCAGGCTGCCATTAAGACAAAATTATTTTAATGAGCTGCTTTGTTTAAACACCATAGTGTATAAAATGTGATCAGTAGTAATACTGTTTAAAAACAAGGGAAAGAAATCAGTTCACATGTAATCTAGCATTATTTTTCCAAGTAATTGGTCTGTGGCAAACTGTATAATAGCTGACAAACTTATATAAAATTATTAGGAATACATTGAAAAAATATTTCATATTTGAAAAATTTAATTATTGGTTTTAACTTCAGAATCAACCTTTTCAGTCATGCAGTACTGGAAAAAATCTGACATAATATTTCACCCTAGTTTGTAATAAGGCTCTCTTTATTCAAGTGAGAAATCATAAATGATGATGGATTATCTATTCATGGAGCAGAAGAAGGAAGGATCTTGGGGGATTAATTAGTAATTAAAGTTAACCTGTGTTGCCTAAATAAAATTAATTTATTCTAAGTGATTTTCTGCTCTGTTGGGATTTTCTCTTGGGAGATAGGACTGTAAAATTAGCAAATATCACTTGCTATTATGCCTGGATATCTGTCTGGATGTCTGGTTTGAATATGCGCTATTCCATGCAACTCACTGGAAAGTTATTCTTCCTTTTTTGTTAAAATGCATTTTTTTCTACCATTCCTGACTGAAGTTAATTGATAACTACCAACTCTAGAGGGCTATTACTAAGTTACTTTATCTGTTAAGTCAGATAGCAGCCTGGTCATTTGAAACACCATTTATTACTTACACTTTTGATTGTGAAGAAATTGACCTTTTGTAGCTGTAGTCTTAGAGGATTCCAACATGGATATATGTCTTTGGTATACGTAAATGCATATGTTAAAAACAGCAGCAACAAACCCCAAACCAATCAAACAAA
>VZTU01034695.1:4372-40389 GCA_013400835.1 Zapornia atra
TTTTTTTTTCATGCTTTTTCCTTTAACACCACATAACTACTGAGGTAGCTGGTATTAAATCCCTTCCCACATTCTACATCCAGTTCAGTGTCTGAACTCAAAAGGTAGTTTTCAGACATTATGCCACCTTTACCAATTGAAATTATCTTTCTTTTTTGTTTGTTTGGTTGGTTGGTTTGTTGTTGTTGTTCATTTGGTGGGAAGGTGCACATAGCATAATCTTCTCTCAGGGCCAAAAGATAGGTACACACATCTTCCACATCACACCTTCTTGCTATCATACCAGAAGCAGGGGAAAAATTATGCAAAATCTTGAGTTTGGCTAAATACAATAAGCAGAAATGTTAACTATGTTTTGATATTGCTTTTTGCTGAGTCTATTATTGCAAAAACGTTGCATGCAACTGAATTAATAGGGCTCTTCCAGATATGTAAAAATGTTAAGTAAAAAGTTCAGTATTACGGGGAGGTACTATGACAATGCTTTGAGATTGCTTCTGTTTAATAACATGTGGTCTGTAATGCAACTTTGAGCTACATTTGATTTTAAGAGGGACTTAAACAGGGAAAATTATGTAAGTTAAAACCATAGCTATATGATTTAAATCTAGCACTATCTCAATATAGGTGGAGAGAAATTACTGAGGTGGGCCTGATTCTTCAAGCCCTGCTGAGCATTGTGTTAACTCTCTATACCTGGTATGTTAGTTAACAGCTGAAGTTTCTGTATTGACAGAGTCGGTCCTGTAATCCTCATTGCTAAAATGGTACCCTGAGAGTTTAATTAACTTAAGCAAAGTTCTAATTGCAGAAAATTTAAAAAAAAAAAAAAAAACGTACTTGGCCATTGCTGCCATCTGAGAAACCAGTAAGCCACCATTTACCAAAATCCTCAAGCAAACGATGGACAAACCCAACTGGTTTAGGAATTTTGGTAATATTTCAGCTATGACTTTCAATTGTGTCCTTCTCTACCTAGATAAATTATTTGAACCCTATCCAGAGTCACCAAGATGTTCTTAAATGAGGCCGTTGTCTCCACTAGACAATACTTAAATCACTCCACTGCTAGGAGACTAAAAATGGGCATCATATTGATAAGATGTCACAACAACTAATTTGATATCACTCTGGTGTACATTCAAGATGAATGACTCACACAAAGCTCTGTTACCCTGAAGGAGAAGAAAAATTTATCCAATGCTGTCCTCTAAAACTTGTAAGAAAAAGTACAACGGGTAAGTACCTATAGTACCCTAAACATCAATACTTTGTGGCCAGAAGTACCAAGCAAAAAGTGTATATATATGCCAAATAGAGTACTCCTTTACCAGCAGTAGTATCTCAACTGTCATACCAATACATCTGCCAAGCTATAACTATGTCTAGAAATAGTTTCACTGGAGATAGAAAGATCTGAGCCTTTCCAGTGTGCTTTCCGATAAACTTTCCCAGGCAAAATGGAATAGCTGTGAGGAAGATTTAAATGGAGACATAGTCTGCAGAAAAGATGTGACTTCCTGTAAGCAGATCTAGTTAATAATTCTTAAAGAATTTGGCAAACTGCCTTTTCTCAGGGAGACATAGAAACTGGTTTTGCTCTTTGCAGCCTAATCATTAGACATGTCTGCTCACCGAAGCAGAGGAGAAGGAAGTGAGGAAGAGATTAGATTGGCCACTTTGCAGCTTTCTTACTCCTGAGGAATTCTTACCTTGGAAATCAGTGTAGTTTAAAATGTCTGACAGAATGAAAATGGCAATTTTTCAGTTTCCTTCTAAAAACAACATCAATTTTCTAGAAGAAAATTAAAAAAGCCAACCCAACATAATTTAAATAATACCAAATTGTATCAGAAAATTTAATGAAAAGTTTTTGGGTTTTTTTTCCCAATGAACAGAATTCATCTTATATTTTTCTGTACTACTGAAATGGCTGCTTTCAGCTTTAAAAGAAACTGCTCAAATATTTTTCTTCCTGGTTTCCATTTCACTGTGAATGTCATAATTTCTGCTTCTTTCTGATCTAGAATGAAAGGACATTTTAAAAATGTCCTGAATTAGCTGGAGTATTATAATTTTGCTGAGCATTTCTCAGCAAGGCCTATTTGCAAGTAGTGGCAAAGACTCCCATTGATTCGTCTGCATGAGAAAAGCTAACAGGATGCTCTCTGTTGCTTGCTACCAGCAGCAGCATCAGTAGAAGTAAATCTGTATCATCCCAGTTTAAACTTCTTCCCCAGAAGGGTCTTTGGAAAATTTTTGATTTAACTGCTTCTCCTTCTCCTTTGCTCTTCTATATACATGTTTTGTGTATAAAAGGGGAGCTAGAAAGAAGATGGGGAAGCAGGGTTATATTATTGTGAGGAGCTTCCAGGGCAGGCTTCCAGGGCAGCTTTGCTGGCTCTTCTCTCCCTAGCAGCATCGCCATGTCCTGCTTCGCCATCCTCCTGAAATCATCATGCTCTTCAGATGTGGTCTTTCATTCTTGGCATTAGTCATAATCCTCAGTTTGTCAGATGTGTGTTCTGGCCTCTCCCATACACCTCTGTTTACTCTTCCTCCTGTTGCCAGTCTGTTCCTCCCTTCTTCTCCATTCCTTTCCAAGCTTCTTTTCTACATTTCCATTCTCTAATCCCAACTACAGTCCTTATGCGCTTTAAAAAAATGCCTCATAGCGTTCACTGTGCCTCCAAACCAATCTCATGATCTTATGGTTATAACTCTTGTTTTGCTTCCCCTTTCTGCTTCCTTTGTTTCCTGCCATTATGCCATTTCTATTCAGGCTGTCATCTCTTCTGGAAAGGGATTTTTCTTGTTCTCTGTTTTGCAAAGCACCTGGCATGTTTTTGATTCTGTCAAACAAATAATAACAACAGATATGAAATTGGCAGTGCAGCAGAATCCTGATATCAGGAAGTAATAGAGGCAAATTACACTATCATTGTCATTGCCATGTATACACCACTACCCGACAAAAATTCTCATCGACTAGCTAGGTAAACATCAATGAATGCAAAGATTCCCAAGCAAACACCTCAGACATGAAGGAAATGTAGTTGTGTTTCACGTTGGATCTCAATGAGCCACGGGGTTATACTTGGCAATTTCAGTATTGGAAATAAAGGAAACAAATGAATGAGGTGTAGTTTTTCAGATGGGTGTTTGGATATAAAATTAAGGACTGGGAGAAGATGTAAGGTAACTTTTTAAAGCAGAAAATCAGGAAAAGGGTAGAATGGGTGTGTTCAATTTAAACTCTGCTTAATTAAAAAAGCATACACATGGTAGGGAGATTTTAGCATGTAAGCTAATAGACTCTAGCCTTGCTGATATTATCAGAAGCTCTCATATTGCTGAAGAATCTTATAAAACATTTTACTGACTTGTCTCAGTCGTTACATGATATTAGGCACCACAAGACAATGTTTATGTTACTTGTGTTGCCAAAAAAACCCACAACCCAGAGTGTAAAAAAGAAAAAGGAAAGAAAAAGATGTGGATTTTACTGTACATTTAGTGACAGGCAAGCCACATGAAAACTCTAAAACAATACAGCTTTAGGACTAATGGATGTAGGCCAGGACTGGATCAAAATTATTTTACATATGGTTACCAATCTCTTAAATAAATTATTTCAAAATTCTTGAGAGAAAAGCAATTTATTATAAATATTGAGACAAGCCAAAGTAGCATTAATACTAAAGAAAAATAAACCAGCAGAGGAATGTCCCCCTGTCATATCAACCAATATTCTTACAGCTGATTCCTAAGCAGTATCTGTCATTCCAGCACATGGATTAGATTATTTAACAGCGTGAATCAAAGGGAATGTACTCATTCAAGAGAAGAGCATTATTAATACATTGTAGCATGCCATACATCTCTGTCACCAAACTGGACAAAATGGGAGCAGATGTTTTATGATAAGCTGAGAAGAAGATCTGACAATATTAATAGCCATAATGTCTGAGATTTAGTTAAAGAAAAAACAAAAACAACAAAAAAAGCTAAAGGAAGCAATCTGATGGAGGGACAGAATGTTTTTTTATTTTTTCTGTCTGTAGTATAGTGTCTTAGGTGCTAATTTTAAATGAAGGGAGGGTATTAACTAAGCTCAACCTCACTTATATTAGGGGTTTTTTTGCACCTGTCCTTTGAAACCCTAGTAGTAGAAGGAATGCGTGAGAAAAGAATACAGCAAAAAGGACCTTTGAGGAGAAACCCTTTCCAAAAGAAAGACTTTTTGACTCTGGTAGTTTCTTTTTACTATTTTGAAGGCAAGTAAGTCTTTGAATTGGTAAAAATGATTGATGTGAATTTATGTAAAGCTAAAGGCAAATGGTAGTCACAAGTAGCACTTGGGTGCATGGGTATTTAAAACCTCAGGTTACATTAGTATCGGCTCTGTCTCCAAGGATATTTGTTCAGCACCAAGACGGTCTCCAGATCAAGATATCCACGAGATGGTGTATGTATACCCTGGACTGTGCACGGTTTTAGTCTGGGCTGCACCTGGTTCTCACTGCTAAGTAGGTGCAGGCAAACAAGTATGAAACATCAACAAGCAAGAGATGAAGACCCCTGTGTGACACATGGCAAATCAATTTGATAATTTTCTTGCATCTGTATGACCTACCTATTCATTATCATAAGGCTTAATTTCTAGCTGCCCTGCAGTCCAATGTCATTCCAGACCTGAATTAGTCTGTCTCAATGGAATGAGACAGAAACCTAAAATGTTTTGGAGAAAATGAAAGCCAGTCAAAGATAACGGATAAACTGTCTGGGGTGATAATAGGGCTTCATTTCTTGGTTAGGATATCTTTATGGTTGGATTTAGTACTCTGACACATGCCAAGGACATACCTGTAATCAAAAATGGGACAAAACTATCGCGCACACACACACACAAGTTACCACACACATTGTAACTTATACAGAAAGGAAACCTAACAAGAACTTGGTCTCAGAGGGTGTGCCACCATGCAATAAATATGGGTGAGTCCTAAGAAAACTATTTTCAGGCATTCACAGCCCCAAACCTTCTCTGAAAGGAGATACCTAAATTCATCCTTTCATCAGGAAAGATATTTAAAAGAAGAATTGAAGGAACATATGCATTTTATCTAACAACTGAGCAGTGGTAGAATGATATGGGAAAGGGAGGTCCCTGCAGATCAAGATACTAGCTCTTCTGGGACATGACAGACCACTCAGCTTCTTCCATGAAAAATCTCAGTTTCACTCAGAACAACATGGCATAAGCACCAATTTCAGAGTAAGAAGGAGAAGATTTCTGGCATGGAAAGGTGCTCCAGGAAAGGAAGAGACTGTACAGTGCAGGAAGGAAATTTGGAGGTAATTTTGGCTCTTCCCAGGCAAGCTGTTGCAGCTCAAAATATTTGGCAATATATGAATACCTATAGACTCTCTCCCTTCCCACACAGAGGTTAAAGCTATCATGTTGGTCTCATAATACATTCCCACATCCCAAAGCTGTAGTCAGTCTTACTCTTTCTAAGCATATGTAAAATTTCTGTGTGTTCTCAGAAAAGAAGTCAGCCATTCATCAAATCATGAAAAAATCAGGTGAACCCTCCTAGAAAGAGAGGTAAAATGATGCTAGACAGGTGTTACATTTCCATCAGCTATGTATCTTGAACTATGGGTAGAGACAATTCAGTTGTCAATAAGCATGAGTCACTCTGCTGGCTTGTTCTGGCATTTATGCTAAACAAGGAGAGAGAGTGAGCTCAGTAATAGCTGGACATCACCATTGTGAGATACCTCCATCCTTTCAGCAAATAGTTTCTACAACTTACATCACATTCCCATGCTTACTAATGTTCACTAACCTTAACTAACAAGGGCTTCCATCATCAAAACACCTTAAATACAAACCCAATACCAATACCACAATAGAACTTATGGTTCTACAAAATATATTGTTACGCAAAACTATGCTGTGATGGCTCAATGACAGACATGAAGATGCATAGCTGTATGCTAAGATATGTGATTTCTGTTTCTCTGGTACCTAAAGTGAAGCACTGTTAATTTAGACCTGAAAATTCAACTTTAAATATCATGCAACCACTTGTAAAAGCATTATGAAATATATAATATGCAGTCCTCTAGGATTTTAAATGTAAATGTCTTGACAGCATCTGATGAATTAAAAAAAAAAAAAAAGATAAATTCAGCTTTACACAATTCTATTTTAAAATAGAAGTATAAAACCAGTATTACCTGCTTTGAAGGCTTATTTTATAAGATTTTGTTTCTTTTCCATAGTTATGATACTTTCCTATACTGAATCAAACAATATATCATGGGGATATCTTCTTTCTTTTTCACAAAATAATTCAGAAGCAGATAACCCAGGTAAAGCATTAGTTTCCATATGATTTTCCTTAATCCATCTATATTAATTTAATAAAATCCATATGAAATAGGTTTATAATAGTATAAAAGAATGAGAAGATACTTTTCCCACATTCATCTTGGGGCTATAGTCACAGAAGGAAACCCTTTCCTCCCACTAGCCCTGAAATTGTCCCCTCACTACATGTTTAGATTACTGTCATTGCGCTCCCTCTTAAATTGTGCTGCCAACAGAAAGATTTGGATATTATTTTAAGTATACTCCATTAGCTTGTAACATTGGTGTTCCTGGGCAGTTCACATGTAAGCCTGGCTGACTCAGTTCTTCTGTGCTCAACACACCCTTCCGCCATACACACACCTTTGTTTTGTGTTCACTAATGGTTTCTGGACATAAGAGTGCAGATCACTTGCAGTGATCCATAGTGTGTGGGTCATAGATAGACTTTCCTTCTTCACAGTCATCTTCTGTTTACCCCCCAGTGAAACCCTGGTGCTGTTAGGTGCAAATCTAACATGGGGAAATATTTCCCAAAACTCAAAGGAATTTCTGTACTAGGAAACAAACATGGACATCTGCAGAAGGACTCTATTTACTGAGAGGGTTGTCGGGCACTGGAACAGCCTCCCCAGGGAAGTGGTCACAGCACTGAGCTTGGCTGAGTTCAAGAAGCATCTGGACAATGCACTCAGTCACATGTTCTGACTTATCTGGCCCAGTGTGGAGCCAGGAGTTGGACTTGATGATCCTTATGGGTCCCTTCCAACTCTGGATATTCTATGATTCTATGACTTTGGTCTTGGGATACTCAAGTAACTACTGCAAGAAAGGTACCGTCTGGGAGATATCCCCAGTCTTAGGCATGCAGTTTGATGAGATAGGCAGCAGCTTGTGACTGAGATTTGCAACAGACAGCACGGTCTACCTGTGATGATTTTGCTACCAAGAAGGAAATATCAACTCCTCCACAAGTTTAGGCAATGTGGGCATTGAGATAATTATTCCTCTTTAAAAGAGCACTATGAACATAGGCTTGAAAGCTTTTTTTTCTCTTTCCCTTCCCCCCTTCCTGCTCTCAGCAGTGGATGAACTGGAGTGTGTAAGGAAGCTATATATAGTAGGGTGCAACCTTTCTCTCCACACCAACAATCAGTTGCTTTTTTATGGTATTGAGGCCTAGTAAAATTAAAGGCAAATCCTCATTAGGAAACCCTCTCAGTGCCCTCCTGGTCTAATTTCTCTCTATAGCCATATTGGCCTGGATTTGAATTTAACCCTTCTTCAGCAGCCCATGAGGGGACAAACACTGGCTACTAGGGAAGAAGACATTGCTATTTTGTATAGAAGGCTGAGGGCAAAGGCTCACACAGGATCAGCACCACCTCTCAGCCTGTCCTTTCCCACCAGAGAGTCCCTTCACTCCACCCAACCCCATTCTCTTCTTCTATTGTCTACACCCATCATACTTTTCCACTGACCCCACATTAAAAAAAAAGTGCTGCCAAGATGAAACAATAAAGCATTAAGACTTGGCCTAATTCTGTAATAGAATTTGATTTTTATTTTTTACTCTTATAAATAGATTTTGTATTCATGCTCTAGTTTCAGTGGCAGGATATCTGCTACCCAACAAACTCCATACTTCGGTAAGGCGGAGTGTTTTACAGAGTGTGAAAACTGCACACACAGACTTCCCATAGACCAACCTCTTTCTGAACGAAATCCTAACCATGCCTGACATTTCTGAGTGGCCTTCAGGAGCTATCTGGATGATTTCACTAAGTTTATTCCAGGAAAATCAGATTTCTTATGCAATTTACTATGTGCAACCTCAGTAGGACAACATTGAATTTACAACTATGTCTGAAAAGAACATCCTGGAGAGAACCAATCTGAGATTTCTGCACCTTTTTTACTCTTAAGCTACACATGCATTCTTGGCATAGACAGGTCAGTCCCAGAGGAAAGGAAATTGAAACATGTTTACCATCAGACATCTTAAAAGATGGACATGCAGCCCTTCAGGAAAGCCAGTGGAAACTGGCATAGTAAGACATGTTGAATGATAGTCAAGAAATTGCCTACAGACGTGAAATGCGAGGGATCAACGTGGATACATTCTATCTGTCATTCTTTAGTCTAGCCTTTTTCAAGCCAGATTTGGTTGTCCCAGTAAAAGTAATAGGTGATTTTTCCTCTCAGTGAGAAGTCATTTTTGGAGCAGGAGGTTTGTTTCTAAATGTAAGAGATAAACTCATGTTTTTCTTGGTAATTCTAAGGAAATACTCAGAAGCTCATTTCTATTGCACTTGATAGACCTTACACACTCCTCAGCATTCCTTTGGGTTGGGTTTTTTTTTAGCATAAAAGAGGAGGTTTCAGACTTGAGGCTATGATGTCTGTTTTACAACTGACTGGAAATACTCAGAAACATGGAACTCTATCAGGCATAGCTATGGCTTAAACACTGTGCTATTCAGAGTTATCTATATTGTGATTCATCAGATGACGTCTGAATTGTAGTTTTTAATTACTACTATTAATTATTATTAGCAGCACATTTCTACAATTGGTTATTTGGTTCAATTAAACACAGAAGCCTTGGTCCATGGATGAATAGATTTTCTGTTCCTGATTTAGCTCTTCTGGCACTGAGCATTATGTCTTGTTTTGTCCAAGATTCATTTGGCCGGCTACACAAGTTTCGCATGGCTGTATTGCATCTTTTTTCACAGTCTATCAAGACATCAACTCTTTTTTTACTCATGGTTCTTTTTTGGTCATTCTAATTAGACATTAATTTCACCCAATTTGTATAGCACCAGTGCTAAAATCTGCTATCATTACCTTAGACTTAAAGAAAACTACTCTAAAACCTCCTGAGAGTAAATATCATCAGAGTTCATGTTTTATTTTCAGGCTTTTAATGTAAAATTCTCCTTTATGTCTCTTTCAAGTCTGCTTGAATGAGCTGTGTATTACCAGTTGCTTTCCCATCTGTCTCAATTTAGTCTCTTTGACAAATTCCAATCTGGCCCGAGGAAAAATCAGAGTACTGCAACCACTCCATATTAGATTATTAGGTATATTTTATTAACGGTGCCTCTTTACTTAAACAAAACTTAAACTCCCCTGCCACCAATGTCTTGCGAAGCCCTATGACTTAAGACTCAGACATCCTGAATGGCTTCATAGGCCTCTCCTTCCATTCCCTTCCATCCTCTGTCTTTTCACCAGGGAAAAATGGTGAGAGTTTTCCTCTTTAACTTTTATCCTTTCATAATCTAGCTGGACACAATTTACACAGTCTGTAGAGCGTATAAACTGCACAATTCCTTTCTCTTTCAAACTGCCTATCCCTTACCTACCCTGAAAGTGTACTGAGAATTTAATGAATATTATAGACATGGTAATTTTGTCCCTTAGCCTGTCCCAACAGATTTTACTCTATATACACTTGTTGAAACACTTAACTTAAATTTCAGAAAACCAAATCCAGAGAGGGAAAAACCCCACAAATCTAGCTTGCATTCTGCCCTTACTCTTCTGTCAGGATATTGCAGATTTTATGACTACGATTTAATCTTTGCTATTTTAAAAATTCCTCTATGGAATGTTTTATAAAAATGGTGAGCCCAGTCATACTTTGGGTTTCACAGGTCATTTGTTGCATTGGGTTTTTTATTCTCATGGCTTTTTTTCCCAAATTTTGTAATCCCTCTACCCTACCCAACTCTTTTTGCAGGAAATTTTATTACAGAACTGCCTGTTCCCAAGTAAATAGAAGACTGCATTATTCAAACAATAGAGATCTCTGCCTAAAAGTAATTGTTGACTACGTTTGACAACCCTTAAGGGAACAGGAGAGAAAATACAGGCTGCTGCCCAGAATTTCTTGTTTTACTAGAAATTAGTTTGAGGCTAAGACTTTTGAGTAGTCTTGCGAATCCCAAATCTACCATCTGCAAGTCCATTCCATTCCAAGTTAGTTCTGCATATCAGTTAATTCATCAGAAGTACAATGAACAGGTCCTGTACATGCAGAAGCTCTGCTGCGCTATTTGCTTAGCAAATCACAGCACCAACTGCCTGGATACTCATGCATCACCTGCTGCCAGAATTACTCTTAGGCAAGGAATCTGTATAGTACTTTTTTCTTAATAAACTGGGCTCATCATCCTGTCTGGGAAGCGTTCTCCTCCACAAGCACCCCAAATGTCACTTCTTTAAAAGAAAACAAACGAACAAACACAAACCACCAAACCCCAAACACGTATCATGAGTGTATTGATTTCTATCTGTATGCGGAGAAGTAATGCATTAAGGTTATGTTAGTTTTAACATGTCACATATAGATATTTTTAAAAGGTGAAACAACCTCTTTTTTTTTTTTTGGCTGAGTTGGCCTTCACTCCTTGCACACAGCCAATGGACTGCTTTGCAACCATTACTGGGCAACAGAATGCTACCTGAACCCACCCTTGTGTCAGGCTGTCTCGGCATCACTTGATATTATGACTGTAGTGACATGATCACCATCTCAGTAATAACCCGAAAGTCATGTAATTTAAATAATTCTCAAAATTGCTACATATAAATTCTTTAGAAAGTTAAGGACAAATTATTATTTTTTTTATTTCAACTACTAACCAATAAATGTAAAAAAATATCAACAACAAAACAAAAATAAACCCCTTCATCCCCCACATTAAAGCAATAGATTTTTGTAACATTCAAAACAGTGGAAACTATTTACCGTATATTACTATTAGTGGAGAAAAGCAAATTTAATTTAAAATAATTATTTCAAACTCCCTCAGTGGATGCCAGATAACTCCAGCTTAAACAAATATAAAAAACTCATTTTAAATGGAGAATAATACAGACAGAGCTCAGTTATTGAGATATTAAGGGCAACATTCAATTTGAGATACATTTAAGCATCTTTGCCTCCTGGAGATTTTTACATGACAAGGCTTTAGATAAACATGGTTTTGCAAACAGCAACTATCATATCTGATCACATAACCTCTGGACTGAAGCAGTATGTCAGCAAGTATTTTTGATTATTCCAAATAGTAAATAACTGTAATTTACTAGGCAGGTCTTCCTCAAAACAATCACAATTTTTTTTCAAGAATTAATACCGATACAGAAAAAGTATTTAGATGATCTGTTACAAATCTCTGAATTAAAACAAACAAACAAAAAACCACCCACCTCTCTCTGTGATAAAGCCCAGTTTAAATACATTTTGGAACATACTAGTAGTGGAGAAGCTGCCTTTCTACAACACTCATCTTGTGGGGGAAACTGTAGCAGTCAAGGACATACAGCGTAGGAATCATCTCACCTAACTTTAACTACCTAGACATAAGACACCTAATTTAAGCTAATCATCTGGGTTCCCTCTACAGGTAATGGAGATCAGCATTCCGAGAGGGAGATTCATCCTGCTTGTCTTAGGCATCTCTCTTTAAGATGCTTGTAGATGGATAAAGTCAAGTACAGTCTCACTGCTAACTGACAGCCTGATAATCTGTCTTTAATGATGAACAATTTCCAACTTCAATGGAATTAAGCCAGAACTGAGATAATTTCATTGTTTTGTCATTTAGCCTTTAATTTTCCCTCTGACCCAATTTTTTCTTCAGTTCCTCCCACGAACATCAACTTTCTCTGGCACTTTATTTTTCTTACACTGGACTGTATTTTCCTGGAACCTGGAGAACTGCAACCAACATCGATATGTTGCTGCTCTACAATCCATTTACATGCATTTATTCTAAATTGCAGTATTGTTCTGAACAGATAGATACGATAGGAGTATTGATAGTGATTGTGCTTTCTACTGTGGGTCTACTCTACCACTTTCAAATGTATAAAAATCTGTGGCAACTTTAAGGCAGTCAAGGTATATAGATGAATGCTAAAATATATTTACTATTCAAAGAAGATGGCTTAAATTAAACAAGGAAAATAAGGAAGAAATCCCATTAGGACCCTCACTTTTACGTGTGTGAGCCCAGGTCACCACACATGGTCGGAGGCCTCTGTGCTTCAGAACACTGAACAAGTCCTAAAGGTGAAGCCTGGCCTGAACTCTCGTGCATTTAGGATTTGTGGGTTCCCAGCAATTGCTGCGTTGCACCTTTAATCACCAAGCCCTTAGAAGCAACAGCTGAGATTTATAAGGAAGCAGGTGTCTGAACTTAAGACTCCTAAATTCATAGCTGGGTGCCTGAAGCAGCAGCAAAACTGACAAGCACCCTGTGCGGTTGCCCACAGATGCTCACCACAGTAGTGAGGCACTTAGCATTTGTTATAACACAAAATGGATGTTTCTTAATTAAGAGTGTTCCAATGGCTACTCGAGGTGCCTTGGCCGAGTGCTTGTGTGCACTAATTTCAATGTTGGGCATGCAGTCTACTCTCTGTCTTACGTCTACAGCATTTCTAGAAAATTAATTTTAATAGTTAAAAAACCATCTCGAGCTGCATACATGAAAATAACTCCATTTCTACTGAATGACAATCTAATACGAAATAAGAATATTCACCTTTTTTTTTCTTACTCTGCCCAAATCCAGGCAATAAATTAGGCTTCTCAGCATGACTGTAAAGTGCTGTGAATTGTATAAACAATCATATATGGACACTGAAAAATAACCCTTATGCACATTGCATTATAGTTCCAAAAATATATTTACAGTCTATTACAAAGATTACAAATGGAAGTGTCTATGTAACGGGATTATGCTAGTTAAAAGCTTTTTACAGATTTTTCTTCAACAAAGGCAGGAGGGACAAAAAATTAGTATAACCAAACTGATTTTTCTAATGAAACAAAATAAATAAAATGACAAATATAACACTGTACAGTGATCTAAAAATGGGGAGAAAAAAGGAGAGCGAAAATGATGCATTTAAGTTTTTGATAACTATCTTTGGTCCTAAATGTGGGAAAACACATTATGTCGCACTGAATATACATGTTTGTGATGCTCTGGAAGTAAAATAGAAAAATATAGTGCATTTTCAATGTATTCAGAGCTCACTACACATAAATGTGTGTACAAAACAAGACAGTATAAATAAAATTTACAAGTTTTACAAAGGAACATTTACAGGGTTTTTCTTTTGTTTTTATTTTTTTTGTGTGGATGCCCACATAATCAAAGAAGACCAATTTATGACTGATCCCTGGGATCTTTCTCTATCAAAATCAGTAGAAGCAGCCCAATTCTCTTTGGAAGTACAGCATTTCATTGCTGGGGTAGTTCACAATTTTCAGATTTCTTTTTTTTAAAGCATTTCTCTCTGGTTCATATACATTCCTGCAAAATCTGTAAAGACACCTTTTCATTATTGCTTGTGGTAGGTAAATATTTCAATCAAACAAAATGAATATGTAAGTAAATGGCGTAAAAAAGATACTCCATTGATCAACTACTCTTGCATCTGTGTTCCTGTTGAGTGACTGTTGTGTTTGTGTGAGCATGCACACATGTTTGTTTAGAGCAGCAAAAGCCTGTAAAAAGCTTGAAAATTTTGAACTGCCCCTTGCTTCATGCTCTACAGTTCTCATATAAAATCTATGTCCTTTATCTGACTGCTGGACTGCGTGACAGCTTAAACTCATATAAAATATATGCCAGCTATTTCTTTCAGATTTGCTAATGCAGAGTATTGGAAAAAAAAATGTGATGTGCTCAGATTAAATGGTTTAGGTAACACTGGAGAACTGCACCCGTGTTCCGAGACACTCCTACAATCACTCGTCCATTCAATGCCGTGTCTCTGCAGGTTTACAGTTTTAGATCTACTTAGAATGTATCTCACTTTAACTCTAGTCCATTAAAACCATCTTGCAAACAATTTGCTAAAAGTGCCTAGAACTACTTAGGGGTCATTATTGCTTTTCTTTTTTCTTTTTATTTTTTTTTCTTTTATTTTCTTTTAAAAGATAGTATATGTGTAACCTTAAAAAATTCTTTAAAAAATATCAGAGCTCTTGGCAACTTGCATTTTCCTGACTCCCTGCCAATTAGCTAGCCATGTCAATACGGTGCTGATTTAACAAAAGTAAATGGCACAAAAGGATACCAAAGTTCGGACAGATATACATTGCTCGGTCATGCTTCTTAAATCTCTAGGAACTCAAATAATCCTTCAGAGGTACCCAGTGTAGTAATGTGTCATAGAATTAGCACTAAAAAGGTCCAAAGATATAAACATCATACTAAAAGAAAGTCTTTATGAAGAATAAACACAAATGATTAAAAAAAGATTCAGAAATCACAGATTTAAGGAAAATATTTTGTTGAATTCAACAATAATATCATGATTTTATCTGACAAATATATTCTTTTTTAAATTTTTATGTACATTTAAAAAGTCTATTAGATAAAAAGGAGGTTAGAGAGCTCAAGGTGTTTGTATGTTTATTCAGGTAGTACTTTGTTTATTGTCACTGCTGTTTTCCTTGCCACCACTGGTGGATCCTAATTCCCTTTTCATAAATTCTGGTGGCACTTAGGAGTTCAAGTCTGTAGGTGCTTCTTGTAGCTCTTCTATTCACTGCAGGAAGGACCCAGGAAATCAAGTGTCTTCTAGCAGCACTTCATATATACTGAAGGCCAGTGCTGTTCTCTCAGTCTGTCACCTCCCTCATAAGGGAGAAATGTCTATCACACTTGGATGCCAGTGCCGTGTAAATGTAGCATTTGTGCTCTCATAGTCTGAATGCTGCTCATGATTTTCTTTTGATGACCAACCAACGTGATCCCTAAACTCATCACATCCCTGGGGAAGATAAATGCGTACATTGTTAATTTTTCAACTTAGACTGCTATTGTATGGTATTCAACTGTGAGTCAAAGCTATGTAGTGGTCTGGGCTACAGGTTTCTAACATTGAAGCTGCACCGGAACCTCAGCTCAGTACTGTGAAGTTCATATAGATGCTGTTCAATTTCTCAGCGAGGAGTGCAATTACCTGGCAAGCGTCATGTAATCACACTGCACCTGTCTCCACATCTGAGATTGAGGCCTGCATGTTTTGCACTACGATCATCTTTTATTGCGGCTTTCAAGGACACCCAAAGAAAGAGACACTTCTCTTGTAAATATACTTTGGGTGGCTTTCAGGACAATGTATGTATAAACCCAAGATTTTGGGAATCACATTCTGCTTCCTAAAGAGATGCCTAGAGAAAGCTTTTGCATATTGACCCATACCCATCATGCAAATGGAAGAGTAGCAGCTGTTTCAATTCCACAGCTACTAGTGTTACTGGCCTAGCAGAAGCTTATAGGCTTTGATGACAGTTCTCAAGCTATAAGCTGAGACCCCTAATGATACCAGACAGCTAAGAGTAGAGTTGCAAACTTGAGAGTATTATTTAGAAAACTACTGCTCTTTGTAAGAGGAATTACACCTGTTTGGCAACCACCAGGACAAGAAGTTGTTTGCAGGGTGCCAAGAAGACCTGTTTAGGATGGCAGTACCAATACAGGCCATGCTTGCCTTCGAAAAATTGGTTTGCTTCTATAGACTTTTATCCTGATGCAAAGCATTCTTGCAGAACACAGACAGCCCCCAGCCAATCAGAAGAAAATTCCACATCTTCCTACTACACATCTGGAAAAAGGTATCAATTAGGTAGTGGAGGCAAAGTGGTTATTTTCCTATACACACACACTTTGAAATGGGCCACATTCGAGTATCCCTCAAATACTAGCCCCTTGGTGTTATTTCAATTGGTCTCAAAAGGAGGGAAAAAAATGATGCCACACATAGGTAGCAGGGTATTCTCCCTGTGATGCGATGCTCTAATATACCATCATCAGCTGCTAAAATGGTTGGTTTAACCCCAAGTACCATGTATGTACTCAAGGCAAAGTTTTGGAGTTGAACATTGCGTATTATTTTACCTAGAAATTCCTAAATGCAAGTTAAACATGCCCAGTACTAACTTACTCAATAGTCATCCTGGCAACTGATTCAAGAGAGTTGTAGCCTGCTGCTGTGAAATTATCCTTATATCTTTCCATCTTAATAGCTTGTAACCATTCGCCTACGGAGCAGAAAGTGGTAAAATCGGGAGTGTTCTGGTCCAGAAGAGGGCTAATTGGTCTACGGAGAAGGAAAAAGGAAAGTAAGTTGTTTCCAAAGAGAGTAAAACATCAGGGAGTATTTAGCAATGTGAGTGTCAAATAAGTTTGGGGTATTAAAAATGTCAAGAGTAGAAAGTAATAGGCCTTTATACACAGTTCAGATTATTCTGTGAATAGCTCTTGACTACTCTGTAGCTCACAATATGTACGTCCTAAGCTTAGTCATGTAAAAGATGAAAGGTCAGAGTGAGCAAAATCAGCCTAATGGACTATTGTTACCAATAGAAAATCAACCTTATTACCTAGCATGACAGCAGCTGCAGCTAAAGTTGCTGAGTAATATAAAGATGCTATTCTTTTAAGCATCTTAGAAAATATAGTTGTAGCTATTCCCATTATTCAATTGGATGGGACAAAACAAAGACAAAGGAAAGAGTAGAGACACAAAGTAAGTTACTTAAGGTCACACGCAAATCGGTCAGTGAAAGAACTGGAAGCAGAACACAGGCCAGTTGATTCCCTAGTGCGGTGATCTATCTAACAGATCAAAAGATTACCATGAATAAATAATTCACCTGAAATCTTTAAAGGAGCCATTAAAAGCTACACCATGAAATACAATGAGGTGCAATCACTGAAAGGAGTTAAAGCCAGAAAATGAAAGGTAAAAATCTAGAGTGTAGCATGTCAAAGTACATTGGGTGAGCATGAGCATTATTAATTACTATTTCTACTGTAGCAATTCCTAGGGCAAGGGATGCATCATATAAAACTACAATAGATGATGTTCCTTGCCAGACTTCACGATTTTAAGAAACAACGAAAACAAAGACTGCTAGTGGTGAGACTGTGGAAAGAGTGATGAGTGGGCAGAAGTTTACTGAGAAATGTGTTAGATCTATGGTATTTACTTTCTTTAATTTGTTTTGGTTTATTTTTTTAGGAAAGTCCTTTTTGACTTTATTCATCATGGTAAAAAAGAAGGGCAAATGAGGGAAGAGAACAGGGAACAGAAGGAAGAAGGAACTGAGACACATGGAGTACATGTGAACTGGAACCAGCCACCAAGCAGAACATCCAGAACCCAGCCACATGCACTATCATAAGAACACAGACTAAAACTTTTCTTACCTGCTACAGGTTCCCAGTGGGGTTTTCAAGCTGTTTGGGTTTCTAATCATTTTGTCCAGAATACCAACTATCTGCTCAAACTTTGGCCTTTCACCGCGTTCCTTCTGCCAACAATCTAGCATCAGCTGGTGCAGTCCTGCTGGGCAATCCATGGGTGCTGGCAAGCGATAGCCTTCTTCGATTGCTTTTATAACCTAGTAGCCAACATAGTTAATCATTTTCATTAAGGGACATTTAAGGAATATATATTGCTAACCAGTTCAAGAAATAAAAGAAAAAAAAAGAAAAAAATCAATAAACTAAAATTTGCCATCAACGTTGAAAAAATATATCTGTTGTTTTGATACTAGCCTTCATGTTTTCAAATAATTTCCCCAACTTTATCTTTTGGCTTATTAAGCACATTGTTCTATATGTGCAGAACATAGCTATATTACCTAGTCAAGTGAGCAGCAGGGAACAACAATTAAATTCACCAAGAGAGCAACAGATAGATTGATAAATGGAGTTATTTCAGAAAGCATTATTACTTGCCCCAAGGCTTTTATGAAAGAGTGTGTGGTAGAAGCAACTGACTTGTAAATGGATAGGGATCTGTGCATGCACATATAAAATACAAAAAGCCCGAAGATATTATAAAAGGATCCAAGAAAAATGTTTAGCAGACAGAAATTAGTAAGTGGAAAAAAAAAAAAAAAAGAAGTATTCTATATCTAGCCATGTAATATTAATGATAAAGTAGAAGAAATGTGCCACATGAGAGTGCAAGATCTGTCTGAATGGTATTTTAATGTATCCCCTAAACAGAAAGATTTAATAAGAGATGCTGCTAGATGATGATATGATTGAAGGAGATCATAGATGTCTGAACCAAGAATTACACCTACCTGTTGACTTCCTTAGCCAAGTCTGTTTGGATTTAAGTAAAAAATAAAAATAGGTAAAGTAAAATCACAGAAAACTGCTATAAACCTTGAGGGCAGGATAAGAAAGCACATCAGGAAGCAAGCCAGATAAGAAAGGCTTGTGAAAAAGGGCTAAATCAGTGTTCATGGGGGATTTCAAGTATACTGACATTGACTGACATAGCAGTATTAGAATTGCTAAGGAAGGGTGCTTATTCCTGAAGGGTAGTGCATAGGACTGTCTTCTCCCTCGGTTTGTACAGAAAGCAAGATCAGAAGCTGCACTGGATGTAGCCCTAGGAAGCAGATCTGGTATGATAAACAAAGTTAGTGAATATCCAGGGTTTAACCTCAGATAGAAAATATTCCATAGGTTGGGTGAGAAAATGCAAAAGCAGTCGACTGCAAAGTAGACAGAACTGTAAAGAATACAAAATGACCTTCAAAAAGCTGGCTGAAATCCATGATTGCATCAAAACCTTTTGCAGAAAATAAGTTTTGTGAAAAGAGGAAGCATAGCCCGGTGGTAAGGGCACTTACTGCACGTTTGTGTCACAGAATGTCCTTCTGACCTCAAGGAAGTTGCCTCATCTCCCCGGGCCTCAGCTTTCTATCGAACATTCAGAATGACAGTACCTTCCCACAACTCAAAAATGACTGAGAAATATTCAATTCCTGCAGTAACATCCACACCTTGAGGAATGTGTGCGGTGACCTTTCAGAGACAGTGAATTTATCTGTCAGGGTGGGAAGAGAAGATTTCTGCAGAACAGGGAAATGGGAAGAACAGTACTATATAGGACAGAAAACATAAGAAGTAAAATGTAAGATCTTTTAGAGCAGCATTAAGAGGAAAAAACAGAACAATGGGATACTTACACTTAGAAGTAGCAGTGGAATAAAAATGTAAAACAAGTTACAGTGTGCACAGGACAACTGGTGTGCTTGAAAAGTAATGCAGAAATTTCTGACCTTCTAAAAGGTAAAAGGTATCAAACCCTTTGTGCATACTACATATGATTTATTACCAACAAAGCAGTTGCTTAAGAGGTCACAATGCAGAGACAATAAAAAAATAGGTAACAGCAAATTGCTGCAAAATATCTAAGACTCTTAGAACTAGGAAACCATCTAGACAAAGACTGTATCCAAGAGTGTAAGGGATAGTGAAAATATGAATGGAAGTATCCTGACCAAGACTTTTCCATGTTCTCTGTGATCTGCAGAGAAACCTGAAGAGAGGTCGGAATCAAGATGGTGATATTATTTTTAAAAGACTTTTGGAGCTACTGCAGAATCAGCTTCTTTGATATGTATTCTGAGCAAGAAGAATGAAACTGGGAAACATAAAATAATGAGCTAGCTAGAGATCAATGGAATTGCTGGGAATATCCAAAACATTGAATAAACAGTCTAAAAAATTTATAAGTTCCCCTTAAAAAAAAAAAAATTATACAAAACTCATGCACTTTGAAGGGTGCTACAAGTGTCTACTCTGCTGGGAAGGGTGGGGGTGGGGTCCTGAAAATCAGTACTCAGAGATAATTAGATGCAGGATATATATATATATTTTTAAATAAGCGAGGCTACAAAGAAAACACAGCTGGAGTTCTTGCTAATAGAAATGATTTATATTATTTACACTTTCTGCAATTTGTTTTTCAAATTCTGCTTTTGCTGCAAAAAGAGAAAAAGGGAATACTATTAAGAGTCAAGTATGCTTTTTATCATAATCAGGCTATCTGAGAATGTAAAGCAGATTAGGAGAGGGTCAGGTCTGCTTACTCTATATACCAGTTGCCAAAAAAGAAGTATTAAATATGGTAACTGGACAGTGTAATGCTATTTCTCTGCTTCAGGGTATATAATAATACAAAAGAATAAACATAATCATGGTAATAAATCCAGGAGTACAGCCAGGGAAAAATACCAAAGCCTTTTTCTGAAGAACTAATCTGCTCTGGGGTCAGTAACCGAATGAGAGCACAAACTAGCAAACCCCAGCAGTCTAACAGGGAAATAGGGTAAAGTGCAGCCATTCAAGGGCTACTGGCACCAGCAAGGATTAAGCTGAGGGGAGCACACTGCTCAGAAAAGTTTGGGGGATCCTGTGTATCATCTGTGCTCAGCTCACTGTGCATCTACAGGGAGCTTGTAGGGTGAGTGTTCTCTGGTGCACCCTAGCTCCATGTTGATGCTGAAAGAAGGGCTTTTGCTTAAAAAGAGATTGCAACACAAATTTGTGTCCTACATCAATCTAAAACAATGATTTAAAGAAAGGGTTGAAGAATAAAAGAAACACCATCTAAAGATCCAAAGTAAGGGAGACATGGATTTTAGGAGATCTGATCTAGTCTATGACTACCCCCACATTCACTTTTAGGCAAAATTATACATTTAAGATATACAAACTGCCTGAACGTGTATGTAAAATTGGAAGAGACACATTGAGCTTTTTTAATTCCAGTTAAATACTCCCACTAGTAACTGTGAAGGAGAATAACTAATCATAAGACGATCCTAAATTTTTGCATCATAGATCTATCCATGGGACTAGTAGGATGTGTCTATGTTTTGGGAGGACATGACTGAAGATCACAGCATACAATAATATTTGAAATTATTTTATCAAGCAATTGATGCATCTTTTAATTATGTGCTATTGAAGACTGCCATGTAAGGTGCTAAAAAGATGAAACTGCGAGAAGTGGTAATTAGCTGCTTTATGAAAAAGGTTCATTCATGCGCTTTACCTGCAGTTTTCAGTAGAGGGAATATTTTTTAAAATCCAACAAGAAGCATGAAGATAACAAAATTTCTCCCCTATTTAAAAGTTTTTCTGTATTGTTCCTTGAAAGATAGGTAAGGTTTGCCTTTGAGGCATCTTATATTCCTGTCAGACTTCTTTTATGTTTGAATCTAGTACAGAAGGAAGGTGTCAAAAGAAATGAAACTCCACTGGGTGTCTAGGGAATGTAAATATTTCTCTTTCTCTGCCCCAAGGACTTGTTTGCCCATATTTTGACAGTCCATGAAATCTTTGACACTGAGACCTGTCAAATATTAACAACTTTTCACTGTGCCAAACTGACTCATCATTTACACTTTTATCTTCTTTTTTTCAACTTTGATGTCGATCATTCAATCAAAAAATAAAATAATAAAAAAAAAACACTCAAGCCCCCGACCTGAAGAACTTTAAATGAGACTCTTTCTGACATCTTTCTCACCTGCATAGCTTTTTCCATGTACTTTATATATTAATATATACTCTTGTCAGAAATCAAGATTAACATCCATCTGTTCTATTACTGCTGACCTGTTGCTCTGTGTCATATTTTATGCAAACAAGGGTATTGTTAAATCAGCATAATTAACTTGAAAAAGCCAAAGTAGGTCATTAACTGCCACTCAGATTTTTAACAACTTTTTTCAACTGATTAATCATTGCTCTGAGGTCAGAGCCCTAGAATTATTTTTTTATTGGAAATAAAAAAAAAAAAATTCATTCTGTGCTTAAGTGTAATAAAGTGCAGAGCACATATTACTATTTTTGATGTTCCAATTTTACTTGATACTCAGGACAGATACCTACAACATCCATATGGCAGAAAAACAATTTAGAGATTGAGGTAAAAATGAAAGTTATGCAACTTCTTCATTTTGTGAGAACCCTACAGTGTTTTGATAAACCTTTCTAAACCAACAGTTTGTGCATGCATAGTGAAACGCACATGTGTGTGTTTATAATATTTTTGTTTGTTTTCTAACACACACACACACACATGCACACGCACACACACACACACACACACACACACACACACACACACATTTGCTCACAAAGTATAACCTACATCTTGATTTGACATGTCCCAGTAAGGCCGCTCTCCATAAGACATTACTTCCCACATAACTATTCCATAACTCCACACATCGCTGGCTGACGTAAATTTGCGGTACTGGATGGCCTCTGGAGCCGTCCATCTCACTGGAATTTTTCCACCCTATGGAAATAAAGAAGAAAAGAGGGCAGTTTTCTTTTTTTGTCCACAAAATTATCCATAGAGTCCATTCATAATTATTGCCGTCAACAACAAAAATGGCACTTATACCATCTACAATAGTTGACCAACTGTGGAATTTTCAAAGGGGTCTAAGGAAGTTTCGGCTCTTAAAACACTTGGACCATAGAAACTTAAGACAACTGTCTAAGCTAAGTTGGATGCATTTCTCTGGAAGTGCTTATCTCCACTGATTTTTAAAAGACTGCCTAGATGTCTGATCTACACCAGTTGTATAAATCCTGCCTGGCTGAAGCTAGGTGAGGGGAACTTCATACTGTGCATATAAATCCTTTTGACTTGTCACATAGCTCCTCTGAAATCTCTGTGTGACATTTTTGAGCTGGGATCCCACTTAGGAGCCCGGTGGTAGGAGTGACAGCCGAGAACACGGGTGCAGTTGCCCGGATCCCTGTGCCTGTTGGAGCAGATTCCAGGGGCCCCTCCTTCCCGCAGCATGAGAAAATAGGTACAGTGAGGCCCCATGGGTGGGAAAGTGGAGCTGGCTCAACAAAAGAATAAAGAGCATAGTGTGCCCAATGAATGCTTATTTAAGAAAAGTGTCCCACCCAAAAGCAAGGGAAAATAGAGGAGTTGAGCTTTGTCACAGTCTAGCCTCAAGCTAGTCAACTTTTTTGCGAGATAAAATCTAGTCTGAAAAATAGTAATAGCCTACAAGTATTTTAATTGGCTCATAGTAAATAGGATGATTAATTTTTATGGCTAAAACTACTGTATTTGTTCAAACATAAAATAACGAGGAAGAGAATAATGAAGATACTCTGCAAAATTTTTAGAACTTAACCAAATAAAAATGTATGTTCTTACAAAAATATCAATGCCTAATTAGAGCCAGATTTCTGCAGAGACTCTTTTGACTGGTTACATTTCTCAAGACATTAATTCCTCTTATCTATACTTTGTAGAAGATATGCTTCTTCTTACTAACCACATCTCAAAACTACTAAAACCCATCAATTTCTCTTACGGTAGTAGTGTAGACGGCCTCTGGATCATCTTCTATAACTCTGGAAAGGCCAAAGTCTGACACTTTACAGACAAGGTTGCTGTTGACAAGAATATTGCGCGCTGCAAGATCCCTGTGTACATATCCCATATCGGCCAAATATCTCATTCCAGCAGCAATTCCTCTCAACATTCCCACTAGCTGAATGACTGTAAATTGCCCATCATGTTTCTGGGGGGAAGAAAGAAGCAGCAATTCTGGTTAGTATAGCTGAGAAGAGGAATAAGAATTAATTTTACAACTTTAGCTTTCTATTTACTACTTCCGTGGCAATTCATCCTAGGGCAAAGAAAATTCAAACACAAGTTTTATTTTCTTCAGAGATAAAGGAGTACATTCAGTTAAGAAATGTGTGAGTAGTTAATGTACTACAAGTAACAAAACTTGCTAATCACCATACATTTCTGGCTAAAAGGCATGGAAAGTCTCTTCTAAGAAAGGTTACCTGATACACTTCTATGCTCTTCATCTCTCAGCGTAATTATTTGTATCAAGAAAATAAGAACTATCTCATTTTGGAACCCTAGCTACAGATAATTTTATTCATTGCTTGGAGTTTGTCAAACAAACATAATCTTTCCATTCTCTATGGAGTGTTCATACATCATTTCACACTGTCTTGTTCACCTAGTAAGGAGTCGGAACTGTCCAGTTCAGGACACACACTCTCAAAAAATGCTAAATTGTTGTGAACTTGCATTTCTTTTTTCCTTTGCTCTTCTCTTCAACACAACCATAGTTCATTTAGGGTTTCTTCTACACTGATTTCCACCATGCTGACACAAAACTTCCTCCAAAAGGCAGATGACTGGCCTTCAGGTATCAATGGTTTTAACTTCAGCTGGTAGCGATAATAAAATGCATGTCTGTGCCACATTAAATCACTTAAATTCCTAGAAAGTGATCCTGTCTGACCCTTTCACTTCTGTTCTTGCTGGAATGATTAAATGATTTTCAGGCTGAATTTCAGCCTGAAGATCATTTAAATTACCTAAATGTCATGCATATATACACATATATATGCACATACATAAAACCATATTTTAAAAAGTGACGATATATAAGTTTAAATACGTTTATATGTTTTCATTTTGATACTCACCCTAAGAAACGCATCTAAGGCCCCATTCTCCATGTATTCTATTACAATCATGACTGGTTTCCCTGAAAGAAGACAGATTTTGTTTGAGAAACTGTAACACAGATGAAGTGCCTTTTTTTGACAAAACACATGTTATTCCTTTGAAGGACTGAATCATTGAGACAATGAACATTTCTGAGGCCTCCAGCACTGTTACTGATCTCTAATAAGTTCTTAAATGTCTGCATGGAACATGGTCATGATTCACAAAATTAAACCATACAAATCAAAATGTCAGTGTGTTCTTCTAACTCCTGCTGTGTGAACAGGGCTCTGGAATAATGACACTTCAGATAATATGAAAGGACATAAGGAACCTTATCTTTCTGCATGGTCTTTGAGGCTAAATGAAACTAGAAAAATACTATATTTCTAAGTAAGTACTTCATCTATTAATCATGCGTGCATCTTAATTTTTTCCTCAGGTTGTGGTATATAGTAAGTATTGTTTTCGTTAGTTACGCATCAGGAGAAAATCCATTAGGAGTGTGCAGCCTGTTTATAATTTGAATCTGTGACCATGAATAAGCTAAACTAATATCTGCCATTACGTTGCTATTTGACTGACAGTTCGAGCCGCTGCTTACCCCTGGTAACGACCCCTTCCAAGTGAACAACGTTGGGGTGGTCAAACTGTCCCATGATGCTTGCTTCACACAGGAAATCTCTCCTTTGCTTTTCAGTGTAGCCAACTTTCAGAGTTTTTATGGCTACTGCAACATCTCTCTTGCCAGGAAGCTTTAGGCGCCCGCTGCACACTTCACCAAACTCTCCTAAAATGAAGTAGATCAATGCTGAATTTTTCTGACTATAATGTCAATATTCCTTTTAGGCCTTGATTCAACATGCCACCTAAGTGTGTGTTTAAATTTAAACATGTGAACGTGCATATTGAAATGGAACACAAAGACAGGCACATGCTCTAAATGAATTGCTAAGTAAGTACCTCACAGAGCAAACACTTCATGTTAAGCCAATCTCCAAGTGTGTTATTTGAATCTTTTAAAAGACTTGTTAGCAACTTGTTACATTTTTTTCATAAACAGGAAATAAATATGAAGTAGATTTGATAAGAAAATACTATTACACAAATAGTAATGGTATTTGTAAGTGAAAATGTCATTCTCTTCTATGTGGTTTTCTTGCTATCTTTAGATCCGTTTTGGTTTTGTTTGGTTTTTTTTTCTTTCAAAAGGCTCTTTCAGACCTGCTTTTAATTTAACATCGTTATGGTGTTAAATGAAGCACTACATTATTACCTTCAAGCAGGATAATTTACTTTGCAGATTATGCAATGAAAGGTGTGACTTATAATAATTTTGTTATACTAAACAAACACAAGGAAATGCTGGAAGTTTGTAAAAGCTGCGAAACTAAGAGTTGGAACTTGGAGCAGCATGTGAACAAACAGCCAGCAACGATAAATAAATTTAAAAAAAACCCAACCCAACCACAAACTTTTATTTGGGAGAGAAACCATTATTTGGGAGAGAAGTAATTGAACTGCACTGGACAGGAAAGAGGATGGAAGCACATGAGGTGTGGAGCTAAATGGCAAAACTTCTACTTCACTATTACTGAGACTGTGAAAGATTTAAGGATTGTCCCTTGCCTCACAGGTCTGTGGCAACAGAAAGAAAGAGAGCCCCTATACTGTATCCAGGAAGAAAAATCTCTTGGATTATATAGGAGAAAAGGATAGTAACATATCTTGACCTGAATAAAGAGGAATATCTCTTTAGGAGAAAGATTAATCACAAAAAAATATTTAATAATCTGCTACTTTGGAAATTCATCTGGAGTCCAAGTCCCTTCTCTAAATTGAATCAAGTCTGAAATTTATCTCCTGCATACCTGTGGAGTGCCTTAGCAATAAACTATTGAGTATACAAAAGTATGCAGACACACCTACATCCAAGGTTTTTAGAGTGAGTACTGCAAAAGAAATAATGAATTGAATTAGGAAAGACTAACACAGAGAGTTTGATTCGAGAATCTCTTAGGGACATAGACTTAGGTCCTGAGTAACCTGCTGGGATCAGGAGTTAAGTGCACATACACACTAGCAAAGCATCTGGCTGGCAGTGGACAGAGGTATGCTTGGAAATGGGGTTGAATACCCCAGGTAGATGTTGAAGTGTCCTAATGGATGAGTTCTGAGAAATCTTGTTTAGGACACTTTGATATTCCAACTTTAGTCTTCTCCTGTTATGCCTGAAAGCAGAGCTTAGAGAAGTAAAAAAAAGTGGTACTTGGGCCTCAGCTCCATAGTTCACCAACCAGAAAGGCAGAATTTTGACCAGACCTTAGCATTTCCAGCTGATGTGTTTTGGACAAATCTCCACACAACTCAACACGGCCCATTTTACAAATCCCACAGGAGATGACTGCATACAGAATTTAATTCCTCTCCCTCCCATTCTACGCTAACAGAATTTAGCTCCAAGCAACTCTGTGTATGCCTGTTACCATCATGCTGTACCTGAGCTAACTGGCCTGACAGAGTACAACTGTTCCTGCATGCATCGCTGAGGCATTAACTTCAACCAATTGGAGCCGTGGTCTGAATATCCATGCCGTATCTGTGAATACCACGAGGCATAGCTGTTACATACATAATAACTAGCTGCCCACGGTCTTACTCTGTTGACTTAACCTCCCTCCTGCACTTCATTAGCAATATGGATGACTACTAATGAATTCACCACTCAACTAACTCACAGCTCCGAGACGCAAGAACTTACTAAAGGATAACCATTTTATCTAGCAGTACCCTCCAAAACTGTTTTTGTTCCATGCTGAAAACAAGACACAAGTTTTTGCGTATGTGATACTTCAAAGCCAGGTAATTAGGATACTTGGCATGGAAGACACTAAGGCTTAACTCTTTTCCAGCTCTCTGTGATCTGATTTTGATTGATTTCCAAATGTAGATTGCTCACATTCAGGCAAACCAGGAACTTGAACTTATGTGTTACGCATTTCAGACCAGGATACTATCCAATGAACTACTTTTATTCACAAGAAAATACTGTGTTCAGCTGAAATGATGGCCAAAGCTGATCCAAAAAATATGACAAGAGGAGTAGGAGTGCTGTGCAGCCACACAGGCCCTAGTTCAACCTGTCAAAAAGGAAGAGGCTGAAACAAAGGATGTGTGGTATGAAAGTCTCAGCATAGTGGACACAGTATTCTGTATGTGACAGGTGGTCGCAGCAGGATAGTAATGAAAATGTTGGCAAGAAAAGCACATACCCGTCATGCAAATAGAGCACAAGCATACTTGCACCCTGTTTGTCTAAGAGAGACATGGCACTGCTTCTTTGGGTCTTTAACATTCTGTTGTTCCTGGACTGCATTTCATTTCACTCCTGCATGCTATCTACATTGACAGGTCAAAGCCATAGCTAAAAACCCATACACAACATGCTTTCACCATAGTACTCCTAATTAACTTTCTTCTGAATGACTACTGACACATGTTAGGATTTTTGTGATCAGTTATTCCGCTTAAAATCAAGAATAAATTAATCTGCAGTCAACAAAATTAACATTCTGGAATTGGTCTGTCATAACAGTGAAAATACTTTTTAAACTGCACACTCTGCAGATGAAGCGTTTTCAGCATTTTGCTTAGGAGGCACCATCAAAGTCCAACTGAATATATCTTTGTGCTCTGAACTGTTGCTATGCTGACTGTTTTTTATCCCAAAGCAAAAGATAAAGCTCGGTAATTTTTCTATGCTAATCTCGAATATAAATCTGGTATATTTTGTATTTATTGGAAGAGTTTCTGCCATTCTAGCATCACAAAAATTACTAGTTAGCAAGGGTTGGATTCTTAGGCTCTTACTCATCTGAAGGAATAATTTGCTCAGCAGTGTTGTTAATTTCAACTGCATTAGTCCTTGATTAAGACATGATTCAACATGAATGAGGTTACTTTAGGGAGGCATTGTGTGTGAATTCTAAGTGTAAAGATTTTTTTTTACATGTAAACCAGCTTATTTTAGAGGTATTTTTTCTCTTTTTAAATAATACCACAGGATGTAATTTCCAGTGCATGCCAAACCACAGGGTGATTTAAAAAGTTTTCTACTAATACTTTTATAAAACAACAGGAAAGCAAAAGAACATTTCCTTCAGGAATCCAAAGTATTTGATATTTTTCTTACCCATGGAAACTTAATTTCACTACATGGAGTAGTGCAATAAAAATGTCACATATCTTATTAATACAAACAAATGAAACTGCCTTTTTAGAGCATGAACACCATGTCTTAAGTAGGTGGCAGACAGTTCAAGAGGAAGAAAAGCAATGTAATGCTGGTGCAATTACAATAATTCATGAGAAGTTAAACAATAACTTTTTGTATTCATAAAATATCAAAAAGAAAAATGGTAGAACAAAAAACAGCCTTAGGGAAGATTTTGTTATACAGAAACAAGAACTTCCTAGTCTCTATTTAAGATTTTGTGCTGCAGCCAGTTTTCTTTACTCACATGAACAAAAAATTCAGAGGTCAAAAAGCCCTCTTGTAAAAGGAAAGCAAGCAGAATTTGCACTCATGCCTAACACCTTCCCTCTGACAATAAATAATAGGTAGCAAAACTGCCCCCCCTCCCCGCAATTACGTATTAAACAGCAGCTACAGCATTAGAAACCCACATGCTTTCAATGTCAAGCAAGACTCTTCATTTACTTATTTGGTTTTTTGTTGTTTTTTTCCCCATTTGTTTTTACATTTTAGAAGCGAGTGAAGCTTCATTGCTCTTAACCACTCTGGCAAATGCAAAAAGTTCTTCTACACTTGAGATATAATTATTTGCCTGTCATTATGATGTATGAGTTTCGATCCCAGCTAAATGGAACAGTTGAATTAGGAAGCCATGGCAGCCTTACCTGCACCAATCACACGCTCAATTTTAATACAAGAGGCATCTAGCTCCTTGGCGAATTGATGGACAGCTCTATTTGGGTCCTCGTAGGTTTCAGGGTCAATGTAGGTTTTGGTGCCTGGAAATTTAACTGTAATGATGTAAGAAAGCATGACTGTGATGAAGCAAAGGCACTTATTGTGCAGTCAGCCCAGGAATTTCATTATGCAGAGTGCTCCTTGGAAGAGTGAACCTGCTTCCACATTGCCTGAGTCAGTCGCTCTCAGAGGCAACCTTAGTTTTAGGCACTATCTGCAAGCATGCTGACACAAGTACACAATTCCATCTCTAAAAATTACTAACATTAGTATCTGCATCTCCACCTTGAAGTGAAAGAAGTAATAAATATTAAATTGTGCTAAATGGAATAAATTCAAGGGTTGAGGGGAGTAAAAATAAAGCAGGGTAAGAGCTGTAAGATGAGCAGAGGAGGTAAAACTTTCTTTTCTGGTTAAGAACTGTTTATCCTTTCTTCCCAGGTTGCAAAAATAGTATTCCTTTAGGTTATCTCTGTCTTCTAGTGGGATTTGAAAGGCTCCTACACCTCCTTCAATTTGCTTAAAATACTGAATATAATAATATTATTTACACACTGTAGCAATACAAAGCTAAACTAGTCACAGCACTTAGAATTTATATCCTTATGTATGATTCTTGCACTAGAATATGAACATAGAATCACTTTTAGTCAACTTGTAAAGGTATGGGAAAGGAAAGTGGGCTCTGTGGCAAAATTATTCCCTCTCTCAAGCACCTAAATCAATAATATGCAGCAATTTGTTTTTTGCTCCCTCTTTCTCCAGTATAGCACTTAGTGCAACTCAGGCAGTGCAGCGGCCTGGCCAACTATGTAGGTTTTTTTCCTTAGTTTGCTACTGATTCAGGAAAATTATTGTTTGCTCTCCTGGTGAAAGTAGAGCAACCCTGAAAATCTATTAATCAAGCTTTTTTTTTTTTTTATGAAATAAATTTAGCTCACCAGGATTACAGTGCTGAGCTTTAATTAAATCAGTGAATTAAAATTCAATATGAAAATGCAAAGATGTTCCTCTGCTAGTCGATATACTGATATACAAGAATAGGATAGAAAGTTAATAAAAAAACATATATAATTTATGGTTGCTTTATAATCTTTTGAGTGAACATAAAATATTTTCAACTTTAAAAGATATTGAAAAATATTAATCATGTGCCTATTTATGCTTCAGATGCTATTACTGACAAAAAAAACCCCAAACCCTCATAAGGAAAAAGCTAGAGAAATTGAGTAATTGGATGAATTTGCATCCAGACAAATTATTTGAAGTGTTGCCCAGGTGCTATTATCTGCCATATTATTTATGTAAATAGATGTTCTTCCAATTGTATTGATAATGCTACAAAATTTAAAAATTATGTTTATTTCTTTACATAAAAAATGACTAGAGAAAATGAGAAAAAAGCAATAGGCTGGAATCTTAGAACAGTTCTTTCAGGCATGGAGATGGAGGAGAAGGAGCTATCCTCTAGGGAGTGGATAAGCGGCCTGGAATGGAGGTAACCTTGTGAATCACAGAATCACAAACTGGTTTGGGTTGGAAGGGAGACCTCAAAGATCATCTAGTTCCAACCCCCTAGGCAGAGACACCCTCCACTAGACCAGGTTGCCTAAAGCCCCATCCATCTCAAGTGAGTTTCTGAATCAAGTTCACCTCTGACGGTTCTTTATTCAAGCTGTCATAAGATTTTTTGACAGGCCAAGGCTATCCTGGCATACCAACATGAAATAATGCTGGCCTGGATTTGAAGACATTGTTAGAAGAAAATGGTAGGAGGAAATCAAATATAATTCTGAAATGCTTGACTAAACTTCTCTGTTGTATCTTCAAGTATAGCACTCGAGGTCACAGAGTTTTGAATGAGACTGAAACAAGAAAGTACTCTATTAAATGCCATGTTTTAAAACCTGCTTTAAAAACGGGTACTTGTAATTTTTTTTTTGTGTTAAGTGTTTGTTGTATGTTAAACTACCTCAGCACAAGAGAAGGTTGTCTAGATGCTATGGAGCAAAAGGACAGCAAACTGGTGTTCACAGCTCTGTGATCAAGCTAGAGACCACAGCACTGCGTTAAGTCTCATTGGCTATCAAATAAAATTAGACACTAAACCTTCAATCAACAGTGAAAAACTACCTTGGCAAAAAGTGACTTATATTTGGTGCTATGAGTTTAGAAAGACTGTGTATGCTAACTGTTCTGATTGATTTGCTGGATAATCAGATTTCTTGAATGTAAAA
This sequence comes from Zapornia atra, assembly GCA_013400835.1. Lineage (NCBI taxonomy): Eukaryota > Metazoa > Chordata > Aves > Gruiformes > Rallidae > Zapornia > Zapornia atra. Next base: position 36,357 of record VZTU01034695.1, read on the forward strand.
TGAGGGAAACAAACACTTATAAAGTCTTACCATTTCTGGATTAACTATTAATTACTAAGTAGCAGCTTTCATACTAATTCATTTACACTTTCACTGAAACAAAAATTGTCATTGATAATGGAGATAAAGGAATTACTTAGCTAGTATACTCCTTTTTTATATATACTGACTTACAAGAATACAGAGCTGATCTTTTACTTCAAGGACATAGTGGAGATTTTAAAAGTGAAAGCAGTAGCTCTTCTGAAGATGTGAAAAGCTTATAATGCATCTATGAGAGGCAAATTTCAAATCCATCACTCCCAGAATAGTAACATTTAAATAACATCACATTTTTGATGAATTCTTTAAAATCAGCTGCACTGAAAAGTGCATGTTAAATAATTCTTATCCCATTATTATTTTTCACCTTTCTTATGCAGATTATGAACTGAAAGCTGCAATGATGTCACTACTTCCTTTAATATTCACTGTATTTAAAAGAAAAGATTTAGGTAGCAACATACTCAAATTCAGGAAGCATGAACAAATTACATCTGATCTGATTTTTTCAGGACAGAAAGATGAAACAGAAACTGCAATCTGATTTTTAGCGGTGCTTTACCTAGAACTACTTACGGAACCACTAGGTTGGAAAAGACCTTTGAGAATATCAAATCCAACCATATCAGTCCTCTACTAAACCATATCCCTGAGCACCTCATCTACCCGTCTTTTAAATACATCCAGGGTTGGTGACACAACCACCTCCCTGGGAAGCCTGTTCCAATGCCTGAGTGAGCACTGAGAAGATGCTACAGATTTGTGCCTTGTGGCTACTTAATTTTCCACGTGGCATTACATTCTCATAATAGCTCATTATTTTAACACATAAATCTGAAAGATTTAAGGTCCAGCTGCCATTATTGGTAGTCATCAAAGGCTACGTAACGGTTAGCATGACCAAAGAACAAGTTCTACTGATATGAAAGTTATCAGGTATGGGAGAACACTGGAAACCCAGACATTGTTCTGAGTCAGAATTTATATTCAATTTAATTCTATTATTGGATTTTGCAATTTTGGATGCTCAAAATAATTTTGCAATGCACTTTTATCATACTTCCTGAGTTAATGACCAATTCTAAGAGAAATTAAAATCCTGCTAATTTATTTCACATATCACAATGATATTACAACTGAAATGCAAAAGGGTAAAAAGTATTTAAAACAATATTTTGATAAAGCTGAAACTATTCTTGCATAATCCTTTCTCTCCCTTAAGTGTCACTAACCCCAAAAGATATATTTTATTGAATTTTCTCAGGATTCTAGCATAAGTCTGGATGGTAGCTGAGATTCTAATGAGAGAGGGCCAGTGATTCTAGAACAGAGAACAGTATAAAGCAGCTGATTTTTTCATATTAAATATTCTATATTTAAGGACATTATATTGATGTTACGTTATTCACAGTAGCAGAAAAGAGCTTTTGACCAGAACAACTTCATTGTTAGGGTGATGCAGTGACCCACACTTTCTTAATCTGAAGTTTGCCTGAGGTAATGATCATATAGTCACTTAACCAAAGATCTCTCAAATACTGCACCTTAGAGTGTTCATTAGGACAGTGTGAAATGTATTCAAAGAAACCAAAACTAAAGAAAAAAAAAAAGCAGAATGAAAACAACAGTATATCATACACATGTACAGAAATAAAACTCTCTGTGTGAGCAATGTTGACTTTAATCTGCATTCTTTTTATGTAGGTAACATTTTTACAGTGTTTAACTTCCCGCCTGCTACTTGCACAGCATTTTTTAATTTCTTACGGTTTTGTCTTTCCTGAAGTGTTGTTCACTATTGCCTATTGCAATTGGGAATTTTTAAAAGGAGGAAAAAAAAGCAAAACACTTACAATGAAAGTAAAGTTCTTCATCCCCTTCTTGATCAGCTTTGCTATAGCCACAATGCCTGAAAGGAAACACACCATTTTTGCTGGTAAATAATGATTTACTGCCTCACATCCAAGGTCCTGACAACATCAGTTCTGCAGGCTGGGATTTTTAGGCACTGAGCACCTAACTCCAGTAGGCCCTTTGAAAGTTTCAGCTATAATTCTCTTGACAGCAGAGCTTTAAATAAATCATGAACAGTTGCAATCAAAAGGCTTTTGTATCAAATACCAGTTGGGACAGGTCCTAAAGAGAAAATTCCAGGTCTGGTGAAAAGCTTCTATGGATAAAACAGAGGATTAAAGAACTTGAAAGCAGAACACTGTTTTACATGAGGGTATTCTTAAACTTACTGCTGTGTCTCTTTTTCTTGAATGTAAAGTCATTTAAATGCTTATCAGATAAAGTGTCAGACTTCTCCACGTGAGAAAGCTGAACAGAAAGAAGGACTTTCAGGAGTGCAGGTAAAGGACCTGCTAGGGGTTCCTTTTAACAGCACATTTACATAGGACAAAAAGAACATCTTGATTTATGCGTGTCTTGCCAAAGTAAGAGGACAAACTGCATAACTGATAACAGGATTTCAATGAAAATTGTCCTAACTAAATAAGAGTGGGGTGAGAGCTACTTATGCCTACTCATGGTGCAATACCTTCGCCCGATGATGAATCCAAACACCATGAAGACCAGAATGATGGTTCCTGCCACAGCAACCACAGCTATGATAATAACAGGATTCTGTTCACTGGAAACAGCCGTGGCTACAAATGGAGCAGAGAGCAGAGACTGGTTAAAAATATTCCTGACACATGCGCAGAAAATTAAGTCAATCATCAAGAATTGCAGACTGTTAGTTCACCTTTGCCTGAAACTATTACATTGGTAAAGTTAGTCTAAAGAAGGGCTTCCTTTGGAAATTAATCCAAATGTTGTATTAGTTAATGATTGTCTACAGGGAATAAAAAGGAGCTACACTGGAACTGACTTGGTCAAAGTGCTGCAGCAGTTAGCTGAGAGCCAGCACTAGCACCAGCCAACTCCACTCCCTCTTACTGCTGCGCCGCCTTCTGTTTTCCTTGGTGGTTGACTCTTTGCTAAAAGGGAAGACCTGGATATCCCTGGCCAAGGGCGGGACAGCGGGAGAATACACCCTGAAGGGCTCTGCTTCTAGCCTCCCCTCTAAATCATGTTGGTATGACTGTGATGGTACCTAAGGAAACAGTGGCTTAAACATAAGAAGAATGTTTGAGATGAAACACTACCCATTAACACTGATTTCATAGTCAGCACATTTCTATCTCTTACTGCTATTAATCGTTGCAAATTGCTACTATTACTTATCATTTGTTTCTGTTAGCAACAAAAATGTGGTTCCACAAATATAAAATTGAATTCTCCATGCTTCAGAGAATTTACATGCTAAAATGTCCACACATTATCGCTCTTTTTATTCAGATATGCCAATGCAATTAATATATGCAAATATATGCATGTCACATTAATGTAAACTGAGGATGTAAATACTTAGCCTGAGAAACCTCAAGGTTTGTTAAATACATTGCTTGCCCAGTATCTAATGAGGGTGGCCATGTACTCTCAAGTCATATTAAATGAGCACAGCTCTGCTGAACTCTGCAGCTATGCTGGTTTGTAACGGTGAGGATCTAGCCCAAGACACTGAGAATAAAGGAGGTGATAGCAGGCAGTGATGCTGAGCAAGGGACTGTGGATGTGTGGCTCATCTGGAAGCCGCAGAGAGATAAAAGAGGGAAAAAAAAAGAAAAGGGAAACACAAGGGACAGTTAATTAACTAAATTGTAGATGGTATGGTTAACGGCTAGTAGTGGCAACTCAACAGGAATGTCGACATGAAGATTTTATGAATTCCACAGAATCAAGTTCCTGTTGTAGACTTAGAGGTTCCCATAGAAAGAAATAAACTTGTCTTTTCTTTGCTCTGGCTTGGGAGAAGTGAGCTGATCAACATAATTTATTTTGTCACTGACACTGACCTGTACGGACTGCTTTCCCCATAAAGTAACACCACCCTTATTATACTGCACAGATACAGAATAATCTGCACTGGGGTTGGGGGGGGGAA
>VZTU01034695.1:46813-67082 GCA_013400835.1 Zapornia atra
TCTCTCTCCCAGAATATTTTATAAAAATTAGTAATATGTTACGTGCTGTGGTCAATTTCCCAGGAAATACAGAGGAGCCACTCTTAGTCTGGGTCCCATGACAAACATGTAGCTGAACGACCTACCTTCTCCCTGCTTTCATCCAGCTTACGGTTGCATGTGGCCCTACTTATATGCTTGTCAGAATTTTTTTATTCTGGAGTACTTCAAAGTTATCATGACTGAAGCCCTAGACACGCTGAAATGAGTGGCAAAACTCTGACTGACATCAATAAGATTGCAATTTCACTCTACCATAAACAGAGATCACTTCATCTACTATTGCAAAGCAGCTCTCGATTCATTATTGTCTTAAGAGAACAAGTGAAAAATAAATCTCACAATGCTAGGACTTTTTAACAGGACAAATAAGGAATGTTTATCAGCTGAAACTGCAGGATGTGTTTTGGAAGTTTTGAAACATCAAGTCAAAGCGGCCCAGTTCATAAGGAAATTCCAAATGCAGTCAAGAGGTGCATTTGATATATCATCTCTAGACTGGAATTACAGCTGCACAGAAGGAAATGAAACAAGCTTTATTCACAATGTAGAAGAGACAGGAAAATGACAAATATCATGGTAAAATATCCAAGTCCAGCTTAGTAAGAAGAAAGGAGAAAAAAGGGCATACCTGAAGCAAGTATTTCATTTTGAGGGCACCAAAATAAAATACACAGGATATATGATAGCAATAATAATTGCTAGTTATGAAAAATGAGTAAAATCAGTGTGACTTTGAAGCGACAGGTTAGTTGATAGCTGATGGCTTTTACATTGTTCCACAACACAGTGAGTGAACATGAAGCAAACAGCACATTGCTGTATATTACAGATAATCTTAGCACTTACTTTCTCATAATACTTGATTTCATATTCAGTAATGACTCCATTGGGATGTTCTGGTTCCTGCCAGGAAAGCTCCACCCTCCTCTGCAGCGCTCTCTCTTTCATTACTCCCCTATCTTGCGAGGGANCACTAACTTGCGAGGGAGCTGTTTGGACAAGATGTGTCAATAAATAAAAAGCAAATTTGTTGGATGCCTAAAATCAAATGTCATTACTGATCTGCCCCATGCTGAGCCACTTTCATTAAGGTAAAAGAAAGCACCTTTTCATAGCTCACAATTCAAAGCTAATGAATATTCAAGCAAGACCCTATAACTGTTCATAAACTTAGAATGGAAAATGAATTAAAGTGCAAACAGCAAAAAGTGGCATTATTCAAGTTAGTGAAAAACTGAAATTGATGGGATAGGAAAAACAATTAAGCAAATTAATTCTTATTAAGATAGCAAGGCAGATTTTTAGCTTGATTAAGAGTCTAAATATTTATTGCATATGTTTCTGAAATGCACATAAAAAGGAAAATAATATGTTAGAAATAAAATAACATTTTAGGTCGATTTCATATAACTGATTCCAATTCTGCTTAAAAAATAATCTGTAGCAGTACCCGATTACATGACTTGGCGATGAAAAAAGCTTCATTAAGAGACTAAAAACCTTCCTTTTCATTAGTTCAAACCTTTCCAGGACATTCTCTCTTTAGAGCTGAAGTTTCCATATTTGGTCTTGGCATTTTTTGAAAGTGTGAGACAATTTAAGAAGTAGACCTTATGAAAGAAAGGGAACACTGTCTACCTCACTCTACAGAGATACACATACATGTACACATGCACACATACACACAGTTTCCTAATAAACATCACCCACAAACTAGCACCATTTGAAATTTAAGACAACACAACAATGTACAAACATTATATAGTCACTGACTCTCATTTTAAAATGTTTTAGACATAATTTAGTAAAATGTGAGACTGAAAAAGATATTTGCTTTATCAGTTTATGTCATGTAAAGATACGATCAAATCAGAAAGGAGAGACAGCAAATCTGCTGACGTGTGGGTCCAAAGGAGGCCCAACATCACATTTTTCCTAAAATATACATATTCCCATATAAGAAGCCTGCTTTACAGAAGTCCTGTGAAGCAATGGTTCTTTCAAAACCACTTATGGCATTGGAACCCAACAAAGCTTGATCTTGTTCTGTTTCAATTCAATGGAAGTAATTCAAGGGTGTAACACTGCTCATGAAAAAGAGAAAAAAAATAACCTCAGGTCACTGCAGTTAAAAGTAAAATGACAGTTTATGTGTGCAGGAACTTGTTCATATTTGTAGAGCAGATTCAGACACAGGGATGTAAATGAAAATAAAAGATAAGGTTTTTTAGATCTTTCTCAAGTAGAACCTACTACTGCTTCTATACTTAAATGCTTGAGAAAAAAAATCCTGAAAATTTTAAACCTTTTTCTAGGTTAAAAATAACAATCTTATTTCAGAACTGTATATAAAGCTTTCACTATGGCAAATGATGTACAGCCTTCAGATAAAACAACAAGCAGGGGAATTTCACTTTCTCTTTTACCATTCACCTTGAATCTAATTAGAATAATCCCCTTCTATATTCTTTAGTACACACACTTTCCACTATTTAATTAAAAGAACACAGAAATAAAATATCTAGAATGCACAATCCTGTATCATTAAGGATAAAAATATAATGATAGACTAAAATTATATATACAGCACAAATGAGACAATAATACTCCAAAAAACTTAAAACTGGAATGTTAACTTCTCACTTTAATTGTGAATTTCCCAGCCTTTTTATTATAACATGTATATTCATGTAGGTTTTTAAATTAAATTTATTTACATTTCATTAGAGGCTCTAAGGGTCTATGAAAATTAAGGATTGAAGCCATGCATGATAATTTTCATCATGAACTATTATGTTGTATATAATCAATATAATCAAAGTTGAAGAGCCTTTAGGCTGCCTAACTGATAAAATCCATTAGATCATGGAAGCACTATGGTTTGATATACCATTCCAAAGCCCAGATAACTCTTTTTCACTCTTCTTGTACTCTTCTTTCTAAAAACTGAGAGTATTTTCACTCTAATTAGTGGAATATATTCTTTTTTTGTAGCTAAGAGTCTGGAATGCAGCAAACTAATTTAGTCTGTCTAGCTTTCTTTGCTGTGATTAACTAGTTGTCGTCTTTGTCTAAATGAGTACCACAGCATCCTGGCTGAATTTCAGAGAAGTCATTATGTTTCATGTATAATGTTCTATCTCATCCAGATAAATGTTTTCAAATTGCTAATTTTACATTTTTAGATGTCCAAAACTGTTAATGTTCATACTTATCATGCAACAGTTTTATATTACCTAGGTCACTGGAGTTTGTTCTCAACGTTTGCTGCCTTTTATTTTAGTTTATCTTTTTTTCATTCCGTTGGTCATAGCACTCATTTTTTTTAAGCAGTGAAGCAGAATGAACTTGCTTCCCCTGTATTAGTTAACTCTGTATATGTCAGAAAGGAAGAGACAAGGGGAAAGATTGTAGGCAAGGAATTAAAATTGAAAGTTCCTATGTGAGATTCCTACTTAATATCTGTACAAAGTACATCACAAACAGGCATATTCCATTCTTAAGGAATTCCCATTCAAAACAAAATCTCAGTGATATGTCAACATTGCAAGACAGAGTTCAAACCTCTTAAATAAATGCACTCTTAAATATATTTCCTGCGAATTAATATTCTTTCCATCCAAGAATGCTCAGATTAGAAACTGATCTTGGTTTTGGGTGGGGTTTGGGGGTTTTTCATTGGTTTTGTTCTGGCCTTTCAACCCCAATGAAAAACATTGTGCTACTTTTCATTCGTAGAAGAACCACATGAAGAAGAAAATTCCAACCCTAAAGACTGTATATGCTGGTAGTTTTGAGGCCGATTATGTTGCATATAATTCCCCCAGCACATGATATTCCTAAAATGCAGTAAATTACCTAAACTTAATTTGCATCCCCATGTTTGTCTGGGGAAGAAGGGAATTTTCAAATCGGTTGAAGCGAGTATCATTGTCTGGCAAGGTACACCATTCTGCAAGGAAATCTCTGTAAACTAGAGCAACCATGTAAACTGATCTATTGACATAAAAGGCTGGATGTACATGCTATCTTTATTCTGCCTTTTGGGTTGCATTTCTTGATCTGTGCTTAATGAGAGTGTACAGGTCAGAAGCATTTTGTTCTTTATTCTAGTATAATTTCCTCCATATTCTCTCTCTGTATTTTCTCTGTGCCTTTCTTACAGACTATTTTGCATTAGTGTTTTCTTTGTTCTGGCTTCCTGACACCTCCTTTTAAACCTTTAGTCTGCTTCTCATTGCCTATCCATGTTAATTAATTAACAACCTATTTATGGTTTTGAAACAGCTATGTTTGAGCAAGCTTGAAAATGAGTTAAAGCATACAATTAATCCCTAAATACAAAATGAAGTCTAGTCTTAAATCACATAATGAAGATAACTCTATAAAATCAAATTAAAATATATTTTTCCCATTGCTAAACAATGACAATAATAAAAACAATGCCATCATAAATAACAATAATAATAATCCAACTGTTTCAAGCATTTTTTTTCTTTCAGTAGTCTCTTCTTGCCACTGCATCTATAACAAAGTTGTTCATGATGAAGACACTTCTTACAGCATTTTAGACAACTTAGTACCCAGTCCTGAATGACTTGAGCATTCATAATCCCTACTGTATCACTTCAGGTTACAAAGACACATCACTTGTCAGAGTCATTATTTCCATAATATATTACACTGGGGGATACAGGCTGTTCAAAACACCATTTGCTATCAACTTTCTTTCTGATATACCTCATCGCTTCTTTTTCTCCTTCCTGCTGACACAACATCCAATGCATCAAACACACACAGCCTCTCAGGGCTAACAGGCAGATGTACCTACACATGCTGCATAAGAAAGTACTTCGAGAATGACAGGCCCTGAGCACACTCATTCACCTTTTTTAAATGCTTCAAATATACCATTCAGCAAAAGGAAAAATTGATTTTTCACCAGGTTTCAACATCACAGCCACAGAGAAATATAACTCTGCTGGGCTTTACTGATAAAGCCTTCAAGTTATATAGATTTCAAGCTGGTCATCATTTTCAGATCAAGTTATAGAAGAAGTTAAAACTGAGGTGTCAAAAAAAGAGCAGGATATTCCAAGGAAATATTCAGTTCCAGAGAGAATATTGCATTTAGTAGACTGATGTGTTACATCCACAATGCTAAACCAAGCATATTGTATACTATTAATACGTTCAAGTATTTAGGTATAGAACACTGTGGTGATTACTTTGGAAGGCTTTGCTTTCAGTCCAGAGTCCTCTGGATCTGTTATAACAATATTTCTCTATCGTTAGGTATTCTCTGGTTCTTATACCTAACATTTCCCTTGATCCACAGTAAACTTTCCAAAAGAAAAAAGACAGATGCAAAAAGTAAAAAATACTAAAACAAAACAATAAAAAAACTGAAAAATGAAAACACGTGAAGCTGAACTTCACATATAAGAGGAACTAGGCATAATGCACCAATTGCTTACACAAAATCAACTGTAACACATTTTTATTGAAAAAAGATAACTCAGCAAAACTGAACCATTTCTGAGTTTTCTTAAAGTCCTGCATCTTAAGTGTGTTTCAATTCCATCAACAGTCTCAGTCATGGGTACTTTTGATACTTTTTTGAAAAGTCTTTCTAGAAGCAGCAGTCTGGGTATTTAGCAATTCATGTGTATAAAAATCTATTAAAAATGCTCAGAAAAAACAGTTTCAGTCCTGCAGTCCTGCTTCACACAGAAGTTTCAGAAATGAACAGGAGTGAATATTCCTGATACAGGACCAAACTCTGTATCAGTAACTTCCATCAAATCTATGTTCGCAACTTGTTTCATTGCTTGTTATACATGGACTAATGGATGAATGGGCTATCAGCCTTCCTTTTTCATATTTATGTTATAATGATGATAATGTGCTTAAGATAGAGCTTTGCCTTGTACTTGCTGATATAAACAGTGACACGTTCATAGCAGGGGACCCTTACAGCTAACAAAGCACAAAAACTCTTGGCTTTTTGTCTCTTTCATTTTGCAAAGACAAGCATCAATCACTCAAAACCATGGGCTTTTCACACAGCAGCAAAGAGATCAATGTTTACATGCCTGTAAAACTGTGTCTTAAGGCCCAATGTAACTTTTACATTACGTGAAGCATTAACACCATTTTTCTGCAAGTGTTCTGTGGCAGTAGGGGATGCTTTGAGTATTCAGCCTGAAGGGGACATGGCTAACAGATGCAAACAATGGAAAAAATTGGATCCCGATGGTTATAACCTACTCTATTATTTCTTTATAAAATGTCTTTGCCGTCTTCTTTCTTGGCAGAAATCTTTAGATAACAGAGATGTTTTGACTCTACAACTATTTTAAGGGAGACTGGAATCTGGCATCTTACTGACAACAAACACAAAATGAACTTGTGTATATATATTTGAAAATACTAGCAGAAAATTATACTGCTGTTAGCTCTTAATGGTTGTTCAGGAAGAGAATACAAAATTCCCTGTACTCTATTAACAGTCTTGCACAAAGATTACCCAAATGGCTCCTTTCTGTACTGGCTTGTGTACTAATTTGGTCCCAAGGGAAAGTCTGTAAATGAAGTCATAACCTGTCGTCCCACCATGCACTGGTTTGTTCTGAAGGGAAACTCAGGTCTCAGAATTGCCAAAATTACTAAATAAGAGTGGTAGGCAAACAAATTATACACCTTGAAGAAGTGCAGCTACTGCTGTCAGGGCCCTGTGGTCAGCATGTGGCATCACACTGGTTTTGATGCTGGTCTGAGGCAAGTACCTTGGCACGGGTTTGCAGGTACTGGGCAAACTTTAAGAGTTTACTGTGTATATATTTTCCCATAAATACACAAAAAAGCTTTGTGTGTGGGAAAAAAAAAATCAAATAAAAATATTTAAAATTTAGAGCACATGGCAATGCTACTCATGTCATGACAGATACACATCATAGATTCTGGGGGGAAAAAAAGCCTACATTTCTCTTCATGTTTACACTAATATGTACAATAATTTTCATGTTATTTGATAGTTCTTAAAAACAAAACAAAACCAGAAACATATACGATAGCTCTTAAATTGAACACTACTAAATGGATAGATGGAAATTCATAAGACTTCCTTTTTTGTTACAGTGCATTTCTCTCCCTCAGTTAAGTCTCCACATGACAAAGCAGCCCATGATAAAAGGTTATTGAGTACCACTGTATTATGCCATTAGTACCCATTGCTTTGGATCAATGACAGAAAAATTCCCCACTGTGTTTACAAGCTGCAGCATTCAAAAAGAGACCCAAATAAATCAGATATTTTACACTAACAATATCCTATGGAGAAGCCATTTTAACTTCCTCTCTGACACACTTCACTTTCCGGCTCATAAATATAACACAGTGTGTGTACAATGCTCTGTGAGCCACGAGCAGAGGCACACACAGCTCTCTGGGCCACTTGGGGATGTCCTGAGTACATGGTAACAGGGAATGTAGTAAAGTAATACTTGACTGCATTACTCCATTACATTTTTTGCCATTGATTTTGTGGTTGAGAAACTTTCAAATTACCTGCTGATCTACAGAAAGGAACAGAAGCAGTAGTTACCAGAATACTTTTGCGAATCAATGAATAAGTGTACATTTAAGAAAATGAGGAAAAATCAATAGATATATTCTGAGCTCCCGTAATAATATTAGGGAAGTTGTAAGAAAGCTTATTCTCAAATAGCATTCTCACCAAAAATATGTAGCGATTTACTAGTTGTTCATATCTTGTGTGTATATGATGCATGTACAATAGATAATGGTTTGGTAGTTCCTTCATCAAGCTCAAAACTCACCAGCTGGATCAGTTTTATACACAGTCTACTCTGGCAAAATTCTGGGGACAGAAACCAATAAAAAGACAGAAAAAGAACTTACCAGAAAGAGATGAAACAGTTTAGAAAGATCAGGGCTGACAGTTTGTCCATCATGTTTTGGGTTTTTTTCTGGTCAGAGTCTATGGCTAGACCCATACTGTGAACTCCCCTGTTTCTCCTGCCTGACATTTGGTACAAATATTATTGTCATGTCTGTATCCCATTTCTTCCAAAACTGGCAACTTGGGCATCAATCAGTGCTGAACAGATGATGAGTTGCGTAACAAGTGACAACATTGACTCCCAAGGTATCCACAACTCTTGCTTTGTGAATAAGTTTTGACATGTTAGGCACAAACCTGATTCTTACAAATGTGTTAGAGCAACAAAACAGCATTACAAATAACAGGGAGCGGCTTTTGTTCTCATGAAGCATTTGTTTTCCTTTTCAGAAGAAATATTTCTATGTTAATTAGATTCTTCTTTTGTCCTGCCTTCTTTTGCGATTCATCTTTCATAACTTTTTTTTTGTTTGTTTTTTTGTTAGGAGAAACATCTGCCACCAGCTTTGCAGTAAATCTTTGGCACACAGGTATTATTCTTCATTAAAGAAAACAAAACACCACAAAACTCCCAAAGACGAGGATACTCTTTTCCCCTGGTGGGCTACTCAGACACATTATGTTCTCCTCCTGTCTCCAGTCATCTCTGCTGGCAAGTGTCAATTACAGACACAGGTTTTAGGGAACGGAAAGATAAAGCACAATTTACAAATACTTTCCTCTGGAAGCAGACAGGTGTAATGACTGAGACTGTTTGCTGTAATTGAATTTCATGCTGTCATCTATTCAGTCACAAAAAGATGTCAGCTTCAAGGATGCTACTCATGGGAAAAAAACCAAAACCCCTTAATGCATTCTCATTGCTACTGTAGAGCTAATATTGCCACCCCAGTTTCACTTGTCTAAAAGTAAAAGTTGCTTTTGCTGGAGGATATGAGGTGATTAGAGCTGTGGCTTTGGAGGCCTATGGACTAGTACAATTATGTTTATTTAGCATAGCATGTCCAGGAGACAATTGACTGAATTCCAGCCCCATAACAAAGTATTTTGTTTCCGACATGGCCAACAAAAAATGTGGAAACAAACTGCCATGCCAAAAAAATAAGAACAGTTGATCAAATATTAACAGAAAAGCACATAAATATTCTATAAAGATGTCAGCACAAAACAATAATTATCACTGTGCCAGCGGTTTGATCAAACTAATGCTTTCAAAGACATAATTGTTCAGTGGGGAAAAAAACATTACCAACATTCCTAAAATGTGTACAACTTCTGTTCGAGCCTTCCAAATTCCTGTGAAATGCATTATAATGGCACTGCTAACGATGGGCATATTTCTGAAAGCAGCATGGGAAGTATTCCCAGGGAAGGCAGGAAGAATTCCTTGCAAAAATGGCTTGCTTTTTTTTTTTCCTGTTATGAGCCTGTACTTCTCCCAAAATGCATTAAATATCTAGAATTTACAGAGGCAGAGAAATATCTGCCTGAGAATCTCTGCTACAGTGATAAATATCAGAAGTAACAAGCCTGAAGTTAGTGCCTATGAGCAGAAGTGAAAGTCATGTCCGTGAGAGGAAGGTCAGGCACAGCAGTCAGCCTACGTCTCCCTCAGTCAGGGCTTGTGGAAGAAGCAGTTTACTAAGCACAGTGAAGTCCCTGCTGTGGGGAACTGCCACTGGCATAAATACAATATTCAAGATGTCCCTTGAAGCACCAATACTCACATACATTCCAATAAATGAGAAAAAAATGCATTTTGTTGATTGTCACAAATCAAATTATTTGGGGAGTATTCATGAGCTGTTAAAAAAAATGTCATGCAAAAGCAGAAGGAAAACCCATTATATTGGGGGGGGGAGGATATTTTATAAAGTGATTCTAGTTGATTCATTTGAACATACAACATAAATACTAACACCTGCCTCTTAAGCAGCAACAATTAGAGAAAATGCATATATTTAATAATAAAATATGCAAAATATGTATGAAAATACTTTCAATTTTTTTACTTTTTTTCTTTTTTGTAACCATTAATATTAAAACTTGTAACAACTCTAGAAGATAAACTGGCATTATTTAAAAAAAAACCCAAAACAACCCTATCATCTATTCCACAAACAGCAAACTATAAACACAATTTCCAAAAGACCTTAAATATTCTTGACTCTGAATAATACACACTTTTCCTAAAAATGCCTATTTTTTTTTAAATAACTAGATTTGGGGGCATTTTTTTTCGTTATTTGAGAACATGCTATGGTTCAATGCTTCTCCAATGCTTGCTCCCCATAAAACCTTGCACAAAGACTTGTCTGATGCAGAAACATATTAAACTGGAAAGACATCAATCATTTAACGAAAAAATTTACTACGCGGTTTTAAAAGCTGTACAGAATCATCATCTTTTTACAGACTTTGTAGAGGCTTCACTTCTCTGAATGCTATGAGGCTCTAAGGGAAACCCAAGTTCTATATCCAAAGGTTAACTTCTTGGAGATTTAGATTATGAAAATGTCAATTGCACAAATTATAAACCCATTTAGCTTTCTGATTAGTTCCACTTTTAGCATAGCATTTAGGGCTCAATTCTGACCTCTCATCAATTATGTTTTAGTTTAGCTGCATTGATTTTATCTAACTTATCCTTGCTTTATACCAATGGAAATAAGATCAGAATCAGGTCCTAAGGGTAAAGTAATTAAAAATTTAATTACCACAACTGATCATGCAATGTAGCTACATCATTAATTGGTTACTTTTTTTTAACAAAAAAAAGATTAAAATTTCTTGCCAGTTTCACAGAGATAGGTTTTTACTTCAGAAATAGTTCTGGATGGGATCCAACTTAGGCACCTGGGTGTACCTACCCTTTAGGAGACTATAGCTCTCCTAAAGTAAGTATGTAAGTTTTCCAAAAAAACTTTGCTCCCTGTAATACAAAAGTAAGTGCATTGGAAAAATCCAGAAAGAGGTCCTGTCTGTTTAAACTGAGACCCATACATTTGAAAACATCTGCATTTTAAGACCTTTGAAATTCTCCACTATACGGTGAATTTAGGCACTGATTTTAAGAAAAATGGAGACCTGGTACACCAAATAAACCTGATGCATAACATCTAAATACTGTTTAGGTGAGGTAGATGTCATCTTCCACACACTATTTAGAATTTCTTCCTATCTCCTAATTTTTCCTTGTATATTTAAAGAGGTGTATACCTTGATCCTTAACACACCTTACAGTAATTAGTCTGGAGTCTGCTCTGACGTACCTCTCCGGGTTTCTACACACAATAGTATAAGTCTAATTCTCGATGAACTTGGAGGCATTTTAGGAAGGTGCTACGTAATTGCTGTAAGTACTTGCACAACTTGCAAGTTCACAATTATAGGGAATCAATTTAATACTGAAAATATTCCTAAGTAGAATTGAAGTGTGAATGAACATTTTTATAAGAAAAAAACCAAACCCTTCAAAACAAGGCCAGAACAGCAGCTTCTGGGTCTGATTCTTTGTCAATTTTTAATGGTGTGAGTAAGTAGTGACTGCACTGACGCCTTTCATCCTGATGTTGAACTTTAATCAATAACCAGGATGAGGGAGACGAAAATGGAGCTCTTTGCAGTTAACAGAAAACCATGGAACATTTAGTCAGAAAGGTTAAACTAAAAAAAAAACCAAACAAACAAACCTAAAGCTGTTTCTGTTTTATTGCAGAATTACTCAATATATTGGAAAAATAAGCAAAATTGCTTAAGCAACCTTGAATAGTTTATTATGGTTCTATTTATTCTAAACAATAAACTTCAAATGAAATTCTCCATTCCCTCACTCATAGTGAAGGTACTGGGAGAGTGGGCTCTCTCTCGCTCAGACTGCATGCAACATAGGCTGTCCTGTTACATAAAAGTAAGGAAAAAATAGCGTCTACACATCTTATGAGTCCTTCCAGGTTGTACATGATACAGTAAAAAGACAGTAAAACTGGAATGTCATAGAAGAAATTAAACTTGAGTCATAACCACAGTTCTATTCTGTGTTTTAAAGAAAATTCCTGTTTTCATATGCAGAATCTGTAGACAATTTTTCAATTGCTGTTTTCCATGAGAGGCTCCAGGTCTACAGCAGAAATTATTGCTACCTATATGTACCTATAACACAAAAGTTGCTTTCACTGCCATTATCAGAAGACTTAAATTTAGTGAGTCCAAGGAACATCACCCAGCAGAGCAACTCAGTTTACATGAGTGAACACAGTATACGATATGGTACACATTTAGATTAGCCACACAATGACAACATTTAGACCAATAGTGTATGAAATACCTGAATGTATAAGGTTGTGTAGTATCTAAACAGAAACAAAAACAGGACTATATCCTCTGAATATCAGTCTATTGCGTTGATAATTTGAAAAAGCTCTGGTGCAATTTTTTATACTCATGAATGTATTATAATACGTATATTAAGATGTATATACATCGGAATAATGAACATCTATAGTTTTCTTCCATAATATATATGGTGTAAGCACTGCTTCCCATATGAAATGGAAAAAAAAAAAATTGTTGGTACTGGAATTTCTCATGATAATAAATATACTGAATGTTTCCTTAAATGTGCATGTAAAAACCCCCCCTTACAAGATAGCTATGCTAAAACACTTAGAAACTCCTCTCATGATTATTCAGTGATAAAAATATTCAATCTCCTCATTACCTAGATATGAGTTTCTGTAGGTCTTTACATGAGTCCCACTGAAAAAGGTAGAA
Organism: Zapornia atra; assembly: GCA_013400835.1. Classification (NCBI taxonomy): domain Eukaryota; kingdom Metazoa; phylum Chordata; class Aves; order Gruiformes; family Rallidae; genus Zapornia; species Zapornia atra. The sequence continues at coordinate 59,553 of VZTU01034695.1, forward strand.
CAGTAGAGAGATTACTTCACTAATCAAAGCTCTACTGCATAAAAAACCCCACCAAAATTCCCCCTTTTTTTCTGATTAGCCAACGGTGGTTGAATTAGTCATAAAATAAAGCTGGCAATGATAAGAGCATGTCTTATTTTAAATCTCTACTTGAAGGGGTTTTCTTTTTTTAACCTTGTAATTTCTCTAATCCAAACTAAATTAAAGGTTTATGAAATAGGCATATAAAGTCAGATAATATAAAGACTCATGGCACTTTTATAATAACATTTGTGTCCCACAGGAACCAATCAGAGCTTCATATATGCAGTAAGTGTGCAGATTAAATAGGATAGATACCTTCAAACAGACATGATTGCAAACTGATTTTAGGACTAGAGCATCCAACAGGCTTATCTTTATTCAAGGAGCATTTACTATATACTGGCTGCATACATTTCGATGTTTAAGGTAGTATACAATTTATCAATAAAATTCTCCTTACCTAAAGACAAATGTCACCTTTTCCCCAAGAATGAAGTAGCTGCCTGGGCTAATCCCACCTAATTTTGCACCTGAGATATTAAAATACAAATCTACCTTCCTGTAGTGGGTTTTCATGGCAAGGGTTTTGTAGCAGGGGGGCTACAGGGATGGATTCTGTGAGGAGGTGCCAGAAACCTCCCCGGTGCCCAACAGAGCCAATGCCAACCAGCTCCAAGATGGATCTGCTGCTGGTCAAGGCTGAGACCATCAGTGACAGTGGTAGCACGTCCTGGGGTAACAGAGTTAAGAAATGGGGAAAAAATACTGCTATGCAACAGGCAACTGCAGTCTGAGAGAGAACTGAAAGTATGTGAGAGGATCAACTCTGCAGACACCAGTGTCAGAGGAGAGGGACGAGGTGGTCTGGACAGCAGAGCAGAGATTCCCCTGCAGCCCATGGAGAAGACGAGGCTGCTGTCCCCCTACAGCTCATGGAAGATGATGGGGAGAAGAAATTCCACCTGCAGCCTGTGGAGGACTCCATGCTGGAGCAGGTGAATACCTGAAGGAGGCTGTGAGCCCCTGGAAAGCCTGTGCTGGAGCAGGGGGCCCTGGCAGGACTGGTGGCCTTCAGGAGAGAGAAGCCCATGCCAGACCAGGTTTGTTGGGAGGGACCCATGCCAGGGTGGTTTGTGAAGAAATGCAGCCTGGGAGGACTTGTGTTGGAAAGGTAATTGGAGGACTGTCTCCCATGGGAGGGACCCCACGCTGGAGCAGGGGAAGAGTGTTAGGAGTCCTCTTCCTGAGGAGGGAGGAGTGGAAGAGACAACATATGATGTACTGACCAAAACCCCCATTCCCCATTCCCCCTGTGCCGCTTCAGTGGAGGCAGTAGAGAAATTGGGAGTGAAGTTAAACACTGGGAGAAGGGAGAGGTGGGGGGGAAGGTGTTGTTAAGGTGTAGTTTTACTTCTCATTATCCTACTACTTTGACTTGATTGGTAATAAATTATATATTTTTTTGGTAAGTTAAATTTATTTTGCCTGTGATTGTAATTGGTGAATGATCTCTCCCTGTCCTTATCTCTACCCAGGAGACTTCTGTTGTGTTTTCTCCCCCCTGTCCAGCTGAGAGGGGAGGGATAGAGCAGCTTTGCTGGGTCAACCCACCACACCTCCCTTAAGATCCTCTCAGTTAATTGAGAAAGAGATCCTCCTGGTCATTTAAATCTTATGGAAAGCAAGTCTTAGGTTGGCCTTCAAGTTAGGTTTTGTTGTCCCAGGTGTGTCCTGAGATGGAGCCTCCATTACTTGACTGCTAAAACTGGTGGGGTTTTTTTCATGCTACAGCTTTTGTCAGGTTCGAGGTTCTTTTATTATTTTATTAGCATTATTCAATTTTAAATGGTTAGTCTAATGTTTGTTTCCTGTGATAGAAATAGAGATGCTGTTTTTTTGTATTTTCATCCATTTATTACCCATAACTGTAAACTCATATGCCTAACTTAAATTCTTGAGTCTATGCAGTAGATGCTTAAAGAAAAAAAAGAAATATAATCAAGGAAAAGGGCTGTCCTAAAAGGCTTCCAGAGAGGCATCCTACCTGGCACAGTTAGGGAGGCAGGACTTCCCTCTGATGGACCTCAAAAGCATTTGCCACTCTTCAAGAGGTGAACAAGGCATATCCTTTAAAGATTCTGCTTTACCCAGACCTTAAAATTTTTATTACGTGATACACAGCAAAATTTGGCAGATACAGTCTACCTCATACCCACCTTTCTGCTGCAGTCTATAACTTTTCTCCAATATCCCTAGAAACCACTCTCACCCCCTGGATACAAGCAGACTTTTGAGTTTCTGCAGTTGATTTCCACAAGATTGCATTCTACTGAACAGATTTACATAAAAGATTTGTAGATATACTTGATAGATTGGGATTGTGACTAATGCAGGTTTGTAAAGTGCAAAATGCAAACAGCTAGTGAGTCAACCTATAGCACAATAGTAAGTGACCAAGCCTGGACTGTAGGTACAGGATCCCCCAAAATTGTGCTCAAAACATACATTTTACTGTACAGCCAGTCTATCTAGATGACATACTTTAACATCAAATATGTACTTCTCCCCTTTTCAATTCTGTGGTAAAAAGCTGGCAAAGAATAAAAAAAAAAAAAAGAAAAGAAAAAAAAAAGAAAAAAAAGCCAACATTATTAATATGAGATTTCAAAATACTTAGAATATATGTATTTTTTCATGCATATACTTTTAGATACATATATATATTTAATAGCAAGCTAGGTCTGAAACCCAACCCCCCAAAAATCAAACCAACCAAGAAAGATAATCCAAATCTGCAGCATTTTTGCACAAGATGTACTCAATTAGTGTGAGATGATCCAATTTTCTCGTTTCCTTTAGTTTTTATACTAAAGGGACAGGATGAGGTTTCTGCATTCAGTGCTTTCTGTATGAGAAATCAGATGACTGCATCTGTTTCGTTGACTTTAACATGAAGAAAGGGAAATCTGCAAACGTTCCTCCCATGCCCTGACTGTATAACAGCAAGTGAAGTGCCATGGTTGGTCTTGAGTACTGGCTCAGTACTTCCAGAAGGTCAGGAATGCAAGCATTTGGCTAGAGTTTAAAGGAAGTTTAACTGGGGAGGGGAGGAGGAATTAATGACTTAACCTGCTCTGAGACTCTGTTAAGCTGTCTGCATAGATACAAACAATGACAATAAAAACATTAGACTAAAGAAATTCTCCTTACCTATAGAATATCAATGCTTATCAGAGGAACTTTATCTTGTTCTTAACAAGTTGAATCATGAAAAACAAGATCAATAAGGGAGGATGTCTTTAAAACTCCACTGTTGCATAATGGAAATTACTTTGAAGAGCTGGCTGTGTGTTTATGGAGAGTTAGCAAACTGTCCCTGCAGGCGCTGGTGACATTAGGCAGCTTAAAATACAGTATTTTACTTGAAGCATATCTGACTCATTCTATTGGCATAAACATCACATGTTTAGCATTAACTGCTTTTACAACCTGCTTTATAAATACATTTTGCTTCCCTTTCCAACGGCTGTCTTCTCCTTTCTTATGTTACAAATATTTTTACTTGTTACTTTTGCCTCTGACAGTTTGACGGTTATTACCTTAAGACATTGCAGGTGTTCTTTAGTTCTTTTCAAAGAATCATTTAGGTACCTAAAGCCTTCAGCGCATTAACAGGTGACTAATTTTTAATGGTACACCTAAAAGAATAAAGCTCAAAGGCAGAAAATACAAAATGAAAATAAAATGGCGACAGAAGCAATTAATGCTTTTCAAAAACCCAGTAGTATTATTTTTAAGCTGAAATAAAGAACGGTCTAATCACTAGCACTTTAGAATATGGCACTGCAACACTCAGGTTTTCACAAATAGAACACACTCCTAATTAGGCTGTTAATCAGCAGAGTGAAAGGTGGATTAACATTGCTACCATTTGCTACAGATATCCACATTGCCACTGGTCACCCAGACAGTGGCAGGTTTGCAGGAATGCTATTTTTGCTTAAGCTATGAATGCCTGGTAAGACTGATCTGAATTCTCTTTCCTATAGACTTCCGGTATTCATTCTACCTTCTCTTGTTTTGTCTGTATTGAATAGTAAAAACAATGACAGTGTTTCCAGTATTGACTCAACTATTACCTGTGTAATGTTTTGTGCCCTTAAACACACTTAGAGTTCTAAAATCAAGTTTTGGAGTTTGAATAACAAAATGGTAGAGCTTAATGAAACCTAAATTCTACAGAATTTGCCTTATGAAATGGGGACAAAGACTTTAAATGTCCTTGCTACAGAAGAACCAAAGAACATGGAAAAGATGAATTGCTTAAATATATCATTATATATCATTAAATAGCATCATTGTAAGGAATGCTGTATCAAGACACTAAAAGGATGGGTATGAGAGGCAACCCAAAGTTACATATAGTTTAGAGCAACCTCAGGAAAATATACTTTCAGGTCTCCTCTACTATAACAACAGAAAACTTGTACTTACTACAGAAGACTTTTCTCTGCAATGTTTGCCCATAGCAGATGAAGAAGATTACATAAGTTGCACAAGTAAAATGGGTATTGAGTGGTTTAAGAGACAATTGTGTTTGAACAGAGATTGTCCAAACTGGGCTCTTTTTTACATCCAGTGATTATTCTTCATCCATTTAATTACAAATGGTAAATTCACTTTAAAATAATAAACAGTGACATAAATGTAGCCAGCAGGTAACATCTATACTACTAGCCTGTATCCCCAAGGGACTGGAAGGTAAGGTGGTGTGTACCACTTGAGAGAGAGGCCCCAGGAGTACAATGCTGCCAAGGGCTGGAAAAACAAATTACATCTTTTAATCACTGGAAGCATCCAGCCTTGTGTTAAATCACAGATAAATTTAAGGGAAAAAAAAAAAAAACCGTGACTAGAATAAAAAAGAGATCTTAATGAAATTCATTTTTGTCCTCATTTGTTTTCTTCCTGACATTCTTGTCATAGTATTCAAACACAGTTTTCTTCCATATAAAACTTGTGTCTTTTTTCACTTTTTCAAATTCTCAAAAGATTCATTTTTTCAAGGTAGGTCTTTTGAAATTGCCAGCCTTAACAATGGTTTATTTAATGCACTCTGTAAAACTATTTCTCTCTTAGACATATACTTTTATTTACTGACTTGGTGTTTCATCTTTCTTTTTAACTTTCTAAGTTTATTTTACAGTTGCATTCTTTCACAGCCCTAAGATAAACAAAAACCTAACCTGTGTATACTCGCATTCAGCTTTTTAACTCAAACTCTCTGCACAATGAAGGCTGTGCTATGGAGTTTCATTCAAGACATATCACCAGGCACTTTTTTGTTTGGTTGGTTTATTTATTTTCTGGCCTACTTGATTTATTAGAATATCAGCCATGAATAGAAGCTAATATACCTGCTCTGCTTTAACTGTTCACCAGTTAAATAATTCTGCTCACCAGAAACAATCAATACTACAAATGACTTGCGCGCTAGTGACATTAAAGAAACAAAAAAGTGTTAAACTGATGACCCTCTAATTATCACATCTTTACTGAGGCAATGGCAGCATATTTATATATGCTGTTGGGCTTTTATATTGCCAGGGCATTGATTTTTGCCAATTAATGAATCTCTGTATCCTGAGAGAACACTATTCTTTCTTGAACTGGACAGAGATCTCTGATTACACAGAGATGTTCCTGGGAAAACATTGTAATTTTCCATTTTAATGTTCTTTTATTCATGAGAAACACCTAATTGATTTTGCTGGGATAATTATAATCCCCAAACCCACCAAAAAAAAGAAAAAGAAAAACAAAAACAAAACCACAAATATATATATATATCACAAAACAGACACACCAACCACAGAAGTGATGACACCAATAAAATAAATCACTACATTATGTTTCCCTGACCAAAAAAAAAACCCAAAACAAATTGAATACGCCCATATGAAGGCAATCCTGTGTTTTGTAACCCAGATATAATAACCATGTACTAAACCAACAGGTATTATTCTACTTTAAATATATTCTTTCATCTAATGATCTAAATGTTCTTAGTCATAATTTCACTTAAAATATGTATTGTTTATTAACATTTCTTAAAATATAATTTGAAATACTACTTTTGAAGCATGTTGATTAAAAAAAAAAGAAGCACAGGAAACAAGAAACTTCAGTACTATAAGAAATATATCCTTCTTAGATACTACAGATTTCCATCTAAAGTGGAGATGAGGAACTGAAGTACCTTAAGCATCAGTAACAGTGGTTGAAAGGTGTCTGGGTGCCTCATTCTCTAACTGTGACATCAGACTAGAAAAGGCAAGTTGATCCTCATGCAGTTTTAGGCGCTAAGTAGCACACCAAAGTTAAAAATAGAGTCTCCAAGACTCCTTTAAGACACATTCCAATCTAATATCCCTAAGTCTTGCTGTTGGATTTAGGACAGTTTAAAAAAAAAACACAAACAAAACAAACCCCTTTATCACTGGCATGCAGACTTCTGGTTAGGTGCTACACTGAAAAGGATTAAAACTAGGCCTGAGTCCTTATCTAGAAAGTTTATGTGACTGAACTTACATGGATATATTCTCCCATGGGAGTCCAGAAAAGCAGTTTTTTGATCAAAATATCATCTACTGTGCAATTCCAATCTCAGCTGACCAAAGTTTGACACAAACGTTAGTAAAGCTAGTGTTGGGATAATACAAAGCAAAACACTAAACAACATCCTACCAAAAAGATATTTCAGTCCAGAATTAGCAGTGTTTAGGTGGCCCATTTTTTATTTCCTTACTCCTCCATTCTTAACGGTGGAAACGATGGCACCCCTTTCTTAAACAAGGTGAGAGGAGAATTCAGGGCATGCAATTCACAGTGTTGTTCCTGCTAAAAGCTTGGTCTGTTCAAGTGTAAACATCAATCCAGTGATATATGCTAACAAAATGCAGGAAAACAAGACTGTGAGCTGGCTCTACAGCTCTTCCAAATAGGTTTCTCCTCTGTAGATCTAGGGCTTGGCCACAGCTCAAGGAGAAAATACTCCTGTCATTCAAAGGAAACTGTCTCAGCAATTACATTCTACCACTTACTGCTTCTATGATTTTAGCTTACACAATACTGAATATTAAACGCTTGGGTTTTACTTACTAATTATACCCATTTATTGTCACTGTTCCCTTTTACAGGTTAAAGAAATTTCATAGTAAAATAATTACAAGTCCTGCATTGCAAAGAAAACTTATGACCTGTTTTAGGAACTACTGCTAATACTGCTACTACGAATTCAACTTTGCATTAAATACCTTTCCTTAGATCAGACATTACAATTCTCTTTATTCAAAAAAAAAAGAAACTTGCTCTTGAGATTCAGCCACCTGATAAAGAAGAGACTTTCCGACGCAAAAGAAAAAGTGGCTGCTATAGTTTTATTTTACAAGTGATGACTTAAGGGATGTTTCTTCTGGTGATGTTTTTTATTATTTATTATTATTA
>VZTU01034696.1:0-12704 GCA_013400835.1 Zapornia atra
ATAATGAAAGGATGCTGAGAAGTCGGTTTTGATTCGGTGTTTGGAAAAGTGCACACACACTCATTCAGTTTCTAGTTGTTAGATTACAAGGGAAAACATTCATCTGTATCAAAGAAAAGTTTTTTCTTTCAGACAGTTTAGACTGAATGTATAGTTAGGGTAATTTTCTAAACTAAGGAACTTAGAGTTAATAGATATTTTCTTTCTTTTCCCGAAAATCTAAACCAGAAGTGACTTCTGCACCAAATGGAGTAATTGCTGGGGACAGACAAATTTTAGCAAAACAAGCTTGCCCTAGATCTGAAAGCAATTAAAGAAATTGGACTGGTACAAATAATTTCTGGGTACCCAAGCCTGTGTCAGGGGGGTAAACCAGATGAATGTACCTTAATTTGCCAAGACCCCTAACCCCATTTCCACAAAGGGGCCCTCGATCATCTCATGCTACTTCTCCCTCTGTCAGGAAGCTAGAACAGAGACTGAACGCAATCAGGATTTGTGGGAAATACTGATTTGACAATACCAAAGGCTGACATTCAATCGTTGCGTTAGGCTCAATCACTACATACGTTTTGAGGTGTTCAGAACTTCCACTGACTTTGTTGTGGATTTGAGATGTAAGCAGATCTAGATTGGACCCTTACTGTGTGTTTCAGATGCTTCAGAAATATTTCCACAGTACTGAGTGGTTTATTTTACACTTGCATTTCTTCGTCAGTCAAAAGAAGACTCCCTGACAGAGAACATCCCCACACCCACCCCATATTCAGGGGTTTTAAAAATACAGACCAGATTTTTATATTATGAAAGTTCTGCAAGAAGCAGAAAGCATTAAAAACCCCTATTTTCCAGACAGTGTTACCTGCCAAGGCAGCAAATAGAATTTTTATATTCAGGTTCTTTTACAAAATTGTTTTCCATACATCCACTTTTTTTCCCTGTCTTTAATTTTCAAGTGTGTGCTGCCTAATTCTTCACTTAAATCACACATTGTAGCCTTTTTTCATTTATCCTTCTGTCAAAATGAAAGTCAGCTCTTCTGTCCTTGATTCCTGTACTGCTCATTCTGCTCTGCACTCGGTAGAATTGACCTGCAAAATCAGTTGTGTCTTCATGGCTTAACAAAACATCCTCTTTTCTTTTACCTAACTCCTTGTTCCCTTTCTCTCTCTGTACCCAATCCAGTGAACTATTCTCATCTTTTCTCTCCTGCCAAGTTGGGTTTTTTGGGTTTTTTTTTTTAAAGGCAATTTTTGTGGAACTTTAATATCAATCTCAATTCTCCATGCTGTCAGATTTTCTGAAAACAGAGACACAACCTTTTTTGTTTTGCCTAGACTAGTTAACAACTGTGGGCTACTCACACTGGCTTGGGGAAGGGAATTATTACCCTTATTCATGGGAAAAGGCTTATTTTTTTCACTGGCTGCTTTTTGGCAGCTGCAGAGGTAGAGTGCAGTGGGTTTTCCAGTCAGGAATTCTTGGTGAGGTCTCCACAGAGCTGTGTGTTTTAAAAGCCTTATCTGAACAATTCACACAAGCTTCAGGGAAGCTCTCTGATTCACTCCGACCTCTCTTCAGAGTAGCAGAAGAGTTGACTTGAGATTGTATGAAAATGTTACCTCTACCCCCTCCTTCCTTGTCACCTACGAAATACATTGACTTGGAAGTGTGTAGGACAGCTGGCCTGAATGGGAGAAGGGCGCTTCACTGGCAGCAGCTAACCCTTTCAGTTGGAAGGTGTGAACTTCAATGCCAGTTGGGCTTCAATGCTGAGCCCCACACTGTGTATGTGGATGTTTTCAACTCTACCAAACTTCCCAGAGCCATGGGGTTTTAGGAGCAGCACCTCATGAGTTCTGAGAAGTTGGGATGCTGCAGGGGTGCAATGGCACCTTGTCATTGAGCACATCCCCACTCATTCCTATATCAGAATCACCTATTCCCCAGATTTTGTATTGTGTATTGTTAGACTCCGCTCAGTTCATTTTTGCCCTGATTTGAAAGGCTCAAAGTGCTGCAGAGGTTTATGTTGACAAGAAACAACACACAAGAGTGGCAGCGTTGAGGATTTTGACAGCTGTCCGAAAAACACAAGGAGGTTTTGCCTGAAGGAAGGTACAAGATACTTTTGATGTCCAGGAGGCACTTGAATCCTACAGTTTTAGGAGTTGTAACCCCCCCTCCCCATTATGCCACCAGAGCAGTTGCCTTTACCTGTGGGGATCTATCCTGCCACAAATGAAAACAGAATGTTGAGTGCGGGGACATCTTAATACAAAGAAATGTTGATTTCTTAAATCTTGCAGAAGAAATCAAACTGTAAATATGATTTTTGTCAAGACAGTGTTATTGAATGCCTGGCAAATTAATTACCCCTACACAGAGAAAAATAAGGTCTTTCTTTTAATCACTTCAGAGGAAGTCGCCAAACTTGGCTGTACTCTGAAAATGCAGTTGAAAGTGGGCAGGTTTTTAATCAGCACGTAGCTGTTCTAGAGCGTGCTGCATCTAAAGGAAAGAAGACTCATAAAAATCATCATGGACCCAACACTGAGTCCCTTAACCTAGACCGGCAGCAGGCCTTTTGCCCATGTAGCAGAGTCAGGCTTGTAGTTTGCAATTACAAGTGCTAGAAATTTTACAGACCACTGTAAACATGTAAAGTGAGATTAGATTAATAACATGCAAGCCATGAATTTCCTCCACGGATTTGATTGTTAATGACTGGTGAATCCCTGGAAAATTCATTCCATAACTAAGGGCCTTACTGGAAATGCCACATTTTTAGGTAGCTGGGTGGAATATATAGATTTGCTTTACTTAATTATTTTGTTCAGACATCTTCTGGATGGATACCCAGATGTCCATAGGCTGACCTGAGATATGTTCAGCAGGGGCACCCAAAGCTTTTAAAAACTTGGGAAAAGTATTTCAAAGTGTTGACTAGAAATACTAGGGACTCCTGCGAAGGATTTGCATCTGCCTGGGAGCCCAAAGGGAGTCTCTCTCTGCCAATTTTGTGCAGGTTGGTCTTTACATCTACGGAGGATTTTGGAAGGCAAACAAGGCTGCGGAGCAGATGTTTTATGCAGGAGGCTGCCCTGGTCAGCCCCTGCTGTACTGTGCCAGAAAAATCAGCAGAAATTCATGTTGCGCTGTGAGCAACATTCGCATGTCACTGTGTCATCTAGTTCCCAGAAGAGGAGAGTGTTACACGATGGTGAAATAAGCAGAGAATAGTGTGGATAGCGGCTGGGCCATATGGTGAAGGGAGTGGTTCCCTGTTAAAAAAAACAAAACAACAGAGCATGGAAGATCAATATGGGAAAGTGATGCAGAATTTAACAGTTTTTAATACCAACAGAAGTTTGCAGAGACTCATTATCAAATTACTGTAACTACACATGGGTGAGATCGTCCTCTGGTATAAATTGACACGATCTTGTTAATGCTAGTGCATCCATACCAGTTTCACCTGCTGATGATCTGTTTCATAAAATCTCACTGGGAAGGGAGTGTATGGCAAATTATAACTAGTTGGTAGAGCTCTGCAACAGGAATATAACTGACCTGATGTATTCTATAGGCAGCTGTTTAAGTCACTAGAAAAATTATTTGCTATTGAACTGTATTGGATTTTCCATAAAGGGAAGCTTACTTTCTTCACACACTGGATGTTGATGATCTCACATTAGTCTCTGCTAGTTAGAGCCTATGAGAGGAAAATTAATCAGGAGCTGTAGAGAGGGCATCCGAAGAGAGTTTTCAGGGTTTCTTTTGCATCAGTTTTATTGTGGGAGAGGACTGTTACTTTATGGTGGTTTAGTTTGAAGTATCGTGCTCTACATTTTTAGTTCACTATTTCAGAAGATCCACCCCCCTAGCTTTTCCAGTATTGTGCTCAGATATTGCATCCTTTTTTGAGCACAGTGAAGAACTGAACAGAATAAAATATTTAAGTGTCTCAGCTGCTGTTTTACATAATTAAGATTTGACACTAACTACTGAGTTGCTTGCGCAACAAGTGGAGAGGTGTAGAGGGACACTGAAAACATGCAAAATATGTTTTGATTGGAAAGTTAAGTGAAATTTATACGGTTTTCCTGGGGTAAGTCCTTTGTTCTCATCAGTACTTTGTAAAATGAGGGGCTTGATCAAGAGCTTAAGGAAAACAGTAAGAAAAGAGATTTATTTTGGCTTTTCCTGTGTCCTTGCAGTGGATAAATATGGTCCAAAGCAAACCATTGCAGTGGCTCCTGAAAAAAAGCAATGAACATTTCAGATCTAGATTAGGGGACTGAGTGTAAAATTACCATAATTGAAAAGACATCACTGAAAGAAGTCAATACTATAGTAAAAATGTTTTAAATACAATTACAGCATCAAACTGAGAGCAAATCCAATTTAAAATAATAAGAAATGGGTATTTTAATAAGTCAGAATCATTACTTTCAGTGTCCCTTCAGCTGAACTGAGCCCATAGGAACACTCAGTAAGTGGAATTGCCAGGCAATACAGTATTACCAAAGAGAAACCTTTAATGGTTTCAGTATCTGAAAGAATGAGGCTTTATTCCATCCTCCTCCCCAACACACACACACAAACACACACACACACACTTTAATACATTACATCACATCTCATAACCTCATCCAGCTGACTATATTTTTTTTAACCCTCAAATTGATGGTAGTGGGAAGAAAAGAAAAAAAAAGGAAAAAAGGAAGGAAAAGAACAGAGGGGGAAAGAGCAGCCACGAAAAAAATGGAAGAGTAGAAGAGAATACTCCAACTGAGAAAATTTGCAGAGTGTGCAGTGGGGGAGAAGGAGGGAAACCAGAGGGAAGTGATGGGGGGAAGGAGAAAGGAAGAAAGAGGACCAAAGAGATAGAGAGAGGGAACCAAATAGTCTCAATGTGAATCAGAAGATTTGTGACATGCAGGAAAGCAGTGTGGGGAAAATGGGATTGGTTAAACTGTGACAAATGAGCAGCTGATGGAAAATGATCGTTTAGTCAGGTTTTATCCTTTGATCCTGTGAGACTGCTGAATTAAAACAACAAGAAATGAAAGGCTGGGTTGCTCTAGGTTTACACTTGCTTTTAAACAATGTGAATATTTTTACATACTAAAGGAGAAATTAATGTCAAACACATTGTGGCCTGACAAGATACAGAAGAGTGACTGAAAATGTGTTGAAAGACATGACATAGTATTTGGGAAGAAAAGAGTGTGTCCTGCTTTTGGCAGAGCAGTTTTCATCAGTGTCAGTCACCTCCCCACACAACCTGATGAGCTATTTGGACCTGATTTGGTGTGGAAAAAAGTGACACAGGAAAGCAAGGAAATAACAGTGCTCTGGGACACAGGTTGGATGGTGGATCGGTCCAGGAAAGCACCAGGGTGGCCAGTGTCCATCATCCCCAGGTGGGCTGGCTTGAGCTCTTGTGGCTCCTCTTGGCTTACACTGGTGAGTACAGAGAAAACAGGAGGCGAGTGGAAATGCATCCCTCAGCTCCCTGTGCACCTGCCCTCACCGAGGGTGAGTTAGTATCCCTGATGTCTCATGGGGAAGAGCAGGATAAGATTCCTTTCCGAGGGAGGATATGGGGTGAGCCATCAGTCTGTAGCACAGTGTGGCTTTTGCGGGACATGATGGGGACATGTTAGTGAGGAGTTGATGGGGTCTTTTCAGTGATTGCTGTGTATGCTTCATCTAGCAAAGATGTTATTCAGGAAAAAGAACTGAAATGGATAGTTCCCCTTGTCTGCTTGTCTGTAATTGTTTTCCTAAGAGGAAGACTGACAGGAAGGTGTTTCTAGTGCTAGTCCAATTAACTGGCACTAAAAGGGCTCTCTTTTGCCTCTCTCTGTATTGCTTTAGGCCAGAAAAAGTAGCAGTAAGAATGCTGGAGACACAAATTCATTCAACTAGATTTTCCCACGTGACTACCTGTACTCTGCCAGTGGCATTTGTACTTTAAGGGGGCTTAACCCTCCAGAAGTTGCATGAAGCTAGTACGGGTAACTGTGGAGTTAGGTGTTGTTTACTGTGTGTGGAGGTCATAACTTCTGTCCCGTCTGAGGATGATGATGACAGCAGCATTACTGCCCTGTACAACCCCTCCCTCCCTCCCTCTGGGCTGGTTGTAGTCTGGAGTTTCCTGGTGATTATTAGAGCTGAAAAGCATTTACTAATGAAGCCTGCATTATTACCAGGGAATGATGGAATGGGAGCGGAGACTTCCCCGTGTTTGCTCATTCCTGGCAATCATTAGCTAGCTGTGCTCCCAGGCGTGACTGTCCCAGGTAAATCACAGCCTAGGCATTCCAGCCTTGCCCAGAGTGAGTTTCAGTCACTTCACTGTGCCTGATACCAGTGCAGCAAAGCTGAGAGGAAGCGAGTGAAATCTGTTTGGAAGATTTGTGACTGATACAACAGAGAGGGCAAGAGGCCACACAGAAACTGCCTGCTAGGAGAAGCTTGTTTGAGTCACAGCGAAAGGAGGGTTTTCATTGCTTTGAGCCATGTACTTGATTTCTGAGTCAAACTATTGTCCTTTACTTAAACCATCCTACCAAACATAGTTCGATAGCGTGTAGTTACTGTGGCATATGTGGAAGTGTAGTAGATAAAAAAGGATACCTCATAGGTGCAGAAGTGACAGGACTATGTATAAAGACGAAGAAACGTGGAGGAGAACATCAACTGCATGAAATAAACCACAGGCATCCTCATTTATGTGCCATCAGTGATGAAACTCCCACTAGCTGAAAAATAAATTCACATATTATTGCCAAGGGTATCATTTATAGCAATATTCTCGGTGACTAGCTCTTTATTTGGGCTGTCCTGAAGACAACATTATTCCTCACTTTTGGCAGGAACTTCCTGTGGATGTTGCTTGGATTGTACATTCATCCCTGTGTGGAATATGCATTAGCGTTCACTGAAAATCAGCGGAAAACATATGTACATTTTAATGTGTACTTACATCCTATGTAACAGGCACAAATAAAATTTGATTTACGAGTATAAAGTTTTTTGCTTGGGCCTGTTCTATTGAAATCTTTAATTTGGCTGCTCAGTTGAATAAAAAACAAACTAGCCAGAAATGAGCCATGTTTAATGTGGGCTAAAGTGTTCGAGGTAAAGAAGTGGCCTTGTGGAAGTCATTGGAGGTTTTGTTAATGACTTTCTTTAGACTAAAATGTTACCTGAGATACAAAATCCATAACATTAACCAGTTTGCAATGATGCCTCCTAACTTTGTGAAAACAGAAAATTCAGAAGACCAAAACTGTAAGATAAAATAGGCATTAGACTTGAAGGTCTGGTTAAATTCTTGGTCTCACTGGAGTCAATGGGAAGCTTTAGCTTACCTCAATGTGGTGATTTTTCAAGTCCAAATATGGATTTTGGCATGGTCTTTGCATATGTCAGATAAGACGTATACAAGTTACCTTTTTCCCACAGTCTGCTTCGTGCTAATGAAATTAACATCCCATTCCTGCCTCTTTGGAGCTGTTTTTACAGTGAATTTACCTGTACTGTTTGCTTTCAAAGATGTGTCTGACATCAACGGTTGTTTTTTGGTGCTTTTTTTTTTTTGTAGTGGTTGTTTGTTTTGCTTTTTTTTTTTAATGGTGTTTGTGTTGATCTTTTTGTTTTGCTCTGTCCAGAATTTAAAAAAGGAGGAGACTACTGCAAAAGGTACTCCTTGGTTATCCTTAAATTACCCATCAGTTATAAAACCTTGTAAGTAGTGGGCTTATAATGAAAACTCTACAGCGACCTTAATGATGGTGGCAGATTATAATATGCAGGTTGCTAAAATGTCTAGTTAATGAATGTCAGTAGGATTAGAAAATGATGAGGGCACTTTTTAAGGTCTCTCTGCTGTGATAGATTTATATCACTAATAACAATGAAAGGTGCACTGGAATCTGTGGACACTGCCTCTTTCCTCCAGAAATCGGCACCGTCTCTTATTAATTAAATTGAATACAGAACAATATAAATCTCCCAGTGCTTATTCCACTCATTTCATACATACTAATGAGGATGAGCTTCTGAAGCTGGTGGTTGGGATCATTTATTCAGCGGTGGGAAAAATAACATCAGGATTCAGCCCCCCTGCTGACTTTGCACACTGTTGTGCTAGATTTATATTGGCCTACTAATACGTAACTGAATACATTAAACGAGGCAGTCGTCACTGCAAGGGTTACAAGGGACTCCTTGTTTTTCTTCCTTGTGTATTCTTTGGTGAGGAGATTAGGGGAGATGGGCCCATTATGTAAGTCTCTCCTCTTCGTATTTCATCCACCAGTTCAAAGCTCTCTTTTCCAAACAGAAACTATGCCAAAGCTCTCATCAATCATTAAAAGTCCTAGCAGTTACAAATTCACTGATTTTGATGTGAAGTGCAACCATCCTGCCTTTTTTTCACATAAGAAAGTGAATCACACTATGCTTAGCCGTTCAAACTCCACATTGCACAGTATGCATGATTAGTGGAGAGAGAAAATACAGGGCATTCATCAGCCAAAGAAATGTCCCTTTAGAGCTCCTCTTTGGGAGGAAATACAATGGAACAAGCAAGCTGGATTTTCCAGTGCTGCATATGTGGCTGCAAAAAAGGTGGGGGAGTCCTATAGATCACATTTAATTTTGAACTGATGGACTTGGCTCCTCAGCCTTCCAGATTTAGGATGAGGAAACAGTGTGCACTGTGCTGCTGGACAGCCGTTGTTACAAACCTAAAATACAACACTATTGCCACACTCTGTAGCAAATGCCCTGTGCCATGTGTGTAAGTTTAGTAAGGAAGCATTGAAAACAGTGCTCGATGGCAACTGGAAATAAATGAGGACTTCTGAAAACCTGACTGCTGCATTTTGTCCATCCACCCGTTGTTAGAAGACAGGCAAAGTGCACTAGCTATCAGCAGACTGATACCTTCTACAGATGAGTTTACAGTGTGACATGGGAAACTCAATTAGCCTTATTAGCTCAGCTTGTATAACTACACAGGTAATTAAGTAAGAGTGGCCACCTCTTTGAAAAGCCCCAGCTACACTATTTGGCTGTACAGGAGAGTGGGAGATGCTTTTAGCATTTTCTGCAAGCAAACCAATGAGAAAAGGTAATTTCTGAAGAACAGGTAACACTGGACGCAGACTGGGGCGAGTAGGGCTCCTGTGTAACTGTTGCCTCCAAACTGGCTAAACAGTTACCTTTTTTTTGGATGAATTGAAGAGAGGGTTCCAGCACTCCACTGCCCTCAAGTTACGTGACTGGAAGATCAGTAGTGAACGAATTCATGAGTGAATGAGGAAATAAAAAACTAACGGAGATTAAATAATGAAGTCTATTCCTTATTTGTATTGTATGTGACAACATGTATGCGAAGCTTTGTAAGAGATTTTTATTTTCTAGTTGACTTTGCACTGTAACACCCTGTGGAAAAAAAAAATGTTCTGTAATCTTTGCATGACTTTTTTTTGTGTGCGTGTGTGTGTGTGTGTGTGTTACTGAAGCTTCTGTATCCAGTGCTAGAAAAGCAAGGCTATACATTTCTCCAGAGGTAATGAGAACAGGTGGAGGGTTCTCCTTTGTGTATCACAAAGGAGATCTCAGTAAATTTACTTTCCATTTTTCCATGCTCCTTGCTTGCTATGTTTCCTTCCATCTGACAGCTCTTGTTGGTGACCCATTTTTGTGAACGAGGCTACTCTTTCCTTTGAAGTTGTAACTTTACTTGGAAGAAGTACCTAAGAAGCACTGTTGTTGTTAGAACTTGAAGCAGGGTGGGGGATTGTTGGTCACCTCTGAGCACATAAGTCACAAATAGTAACTTTTACCTTAGGAACTCAGTTTTACACTATACATGGTTTCTTTGAGAGGTGATGCTGTTGCACACACTTTATGGAACTTAGAATTCTGACAACAGAACTAAGTATGATTTATTTAAAACATAAAGCATATCAAATGCTAGTGAGTGTAAATAGTAACTATGGTGTAAAAGAGCATTTAGAAGAATTGTGTGAAATATAGACAACAGTCAAAATAATTTTGCTATACTGATAGGGGAAAGACCTAGAGTTTTTTATATAGAGCAGATCTTATCTCACTGAATTTACCTCTTTTATCTCACTAATGTTTGGGTTTGTTTGGGTTTTTTTGTTATTGCTACCTACTGCAACCACAGGTTTTATGTGTGTTTAACTATATAGAGAAGGCATTTGGTAATAAATGACTTTTCAAAACCGTGACCTCTTTGTTCTGTCTCCAGTAGCAGTAGGACAAATTTTGATAATGCATCAGTTATATACCCACAAGAAAAAAAGAAAAATAAAGCAACTCAGGAAACCTCTGTTACTTACAGTATGTGTACTGGATATGGAAATAGAGCCTTAACCTCTTTTAGCTCACCAATTCTTTCTTTGCAATCTTAAGAGTCAGTAGTCCTCTGTATTTACTAGAAGTGTCTCTGAGTGCTCAAAGCATGGGGCAGAAGAGAAGCAGTCAGCCGTAAGGATGAGACAGATATGGAAGTTGCTATGGTGAGTCTGTAAGAAGTTGTAGGAGCCTGAAGATCTTCTCTGGATGATAGCCAACCCTGGGATGCAAATTTTCCTGGCTGCAGTTAACAGCATTGAGAGGCTAAAATTATGGCAGATACTTAGTTCTTTAAGCTACTTCCTACTCAAATGTCTGATTCCTAGACTTTTGGACCACATGTAAAATTACATCCTGAAGATTATAATCCACTGTCTATTAAAAGAACATCCATTAAAAGTACATATGTTATCATTAGTTGCTTATACTTGGATGGCTTCTACATCTGTGCACTATTCACCTTTTGCATTACAAATATAATGAGAAAAATCATGTGTAGGGATTTGCTCAGCAAAATATCCTGTGTAAATGGCACAGAATATACGTAGGGCAGTCAGTTGGACTTGGATCCGGAAAGGGATGTAGGTATCTAGTATGCAATTAAAATACCATGTCCACACTGTAACCTGTATTTATGACTCACGTTCTAAAACAAGGGACTTACCCAGCCACTATGATACTGACTATTGTCAGTTACCTCTGCATCATTTAAGCTAAGATTTAATTATTTGTTTTCCTGTTAGAAATACCTAAAACCTGTAAAGTTACAAATGCTGGAATTCTGTGTTTTAGATCAGGACCACTACAAAAGAAGAACTGAGCAGCAAAGCTGGACCTGGATCTAATGCAAATTTCCATAAAAGAATAAACCTACCCAGACAAACAGCTTAGAGTAATTTCTGCAAATCAAATACACTGTAATTATTACTGATTCTGTTTCTATATGTATATGAATCCATTAAACTCCTTGGCATTACTTACGATTTCCACCTTTACTAATATACATTATATTATTAGGATCTCCTATTGGGTAAGTCTTCAGTTGTCTCTGTTTAATGTATACACATATATTAAATGACGTCCGTGATGTCTTCTGTCTGTGTCTGATAGAAATTCCTAATGTGTTACCTTGTGACTGAGTTCACTGTTTATTCAAGCAGTGCACAAATGTTACTTTACTGGTTTAGGTCTCCTCCCTTGGCTGCTGTTTTCTGTCCTTGCAATCCTGATACACCTCTGGGAAGGATGAGATAGATAGCTTCTCTCATTTCTCCTTTTATTAGGAAATGGCAAGGTAAGAATGCTCCTGTGTGCGTGATCAATAGGCCTTGCGGGAGGTGAGGTGCTTAATCTCCTTGATGCGTGTTGTCTCAAGCAGCCCTAGGAGCTGGAATGACGAGTCTGTTTCTAACACAGGTCATTTGGGTATGACCACAAGGTAAGCACCTGAACTGACCTCCAGAAAACAGTTTTTAACTGCAGATTATAATAAAACACTGTCAAATTTTCAAAGGATTTAGCAGCATTTCTGTAGGAAACATTTAAAGGGTCTTGTTAAATCAAACATTCCCATCTAGCTCCAGAGACATTCATGTCCCAGGTCTGCAATGTTTGGTTACACTTCTGTTGTTTGATGTAGAGCCTTAGATGTTAAATTAATATGCAATTCAGTGTTCACAGAGACAATGGCAGGATCTACTCAGCATTTTGGCAGCTTGTGAAATTCAGATAAACTCTAACCTTTGCCAAATACAAAGGATGATAAAAGCAGAAGTTGCTCTTTCCAGCTGAATTAAAATAAACTGCCAATGACTTTGTAGTCCTAGTCTTTTTTTGCTGTTTTAGTGTGGTAACCTTCAGCTGGCATTGCATGGTGCCATAAAATACCCACTGCAGAATTAATAAATAGAGCTGCAGCAGCAAGCGGAAAGGCAGAGACTGAGTCTGCCCTTAACCACTTTTCATTCATTAGATTCAAAGAGAAATGTATGTTGCTAGATTTCTGTGGACTGTCCGTCCCTGGAAATAGGTAGGGAGTCTAATGCTACAGCAATCTGCCTTAAATGCCTTTGTGTTCAGTGGGGCAGGTTTTCACTGAGGCTGTGAGCAGAAGGTCTGTTCATGTGCATATATCTCAGGGCTGACACTGAAAAAGCCAAGTGCAAAACCTGTATGGAAACCTGTTTTACTGTAAAATTATTTGAAAATTAAGAGATCACTGTTTTCTGTGAGGAAGATAAAATGTAAGGTTATTATTTACATGGGAGTCAGTACGCAGTACAGACCTAAAAAAAGGC